>CM021100.1:679197424-679332846 GCA_007115665.2 Sequoiadendron giganteum | reverse complement strand
ATCCTCTACCATCTACCCTTAACCCTCTACCCTCTATTTGTCTCCCACTCCCTCACTCCCTATCTCTCTCTCAAGTCTCTCCCTCCTACCCCCTATCCCTCTCTCAAGTCTCTCTCCCACTCACTCACTCCTTTTATTTCTATCCCCTCTACCCTTAACCCTTAACCCTCTACCCTCTACCATTAACCCTTAACCCTCTTCCCTCTATCTCTCTCCCACACCCTCCCTGTCTCTCTCTCTCTCACTCACTCCCTTTATCTCTCTCCCTGCTAACCTTAACCCTAAACCCTCTACCCTTAACCCTTAAACACTCTACCCTCTACCCTCTATCTCTCTCTAATTCTCTCCCTCCTACCCCATCTCCCTCTCTCAAGTCTCTCTCTCTCTCACTCACTCCCTCTACCTATCTACCCTCTACCCTTAACCCTAAACCCTTAATCCTTAACCCTTAAACCCTAAGCCCTAAACCCTTAAAACCTCTACCCTCTATCCTCTATCTGTCTCCAACTCCCTCCCTCACTCTCTCTCTCTCTCTCTCAAGTCTCTCCCTCCTACCCCCTCTCCCTCTCTCAGGTCTCTCTCTCACTCACTCACCCCTTCTATCTCTCTCCCCTCTACCCTATACTCTATACCCTTTATCTCTCTCCCACTCCCTCCCTCCCTCTCTCTCACTTACTTCCTCTATCTCTCCCTCTATCTCTCCCCTCTCCCCTTAACCCTTAAACCCCCTACCCTCCACCCTCTATCTCCCTCCCACTCCCTCCATCTCTTTCTCTCTATCTCTCTCTCTCAATTATCTCCCTCCTACCCCCTCTCCCTTTCTCAAGTCTCTCTCTCACTCACTCACTCCTATCTCTCTCCCCTCTACCATAAACCCTTAACCCTCTACCCTTAACCCTTAAACCCTCTACCCTTAACTCTCTACCCTCTATCTCTCTCCCACTCCATCTCTCTCTCTCAAATCTCTCCATCCTACCCCCTCTCCCTCTCTTAGGTCTCTTTTCCTCTCTTAGTCATTCCCTCTATCTCTCTCCCCTTTACCCTTAACCCTAAACCATAAACCCTTAAACCCTCTAATTCTCTACCATCTACCCTTAACTCCCTTCCCTCCTATCTCTCCCAATCCTCCTCTCCCTCTCTCTCTCAAGTCTCTCCCTCTTACCCCCTTTCCCTCTCTCAAGTCTCTCTCTCACTCACTCATTCCCTCTATCTCTCTCCCCTATACCATTAAATCTTAACCCTCTATCATTAACCCTTAAACCCTCTACCCTATACCCTTAACCCTCCCTCCCTCTATCTCTCTCCCACTCCCTCCCTCCCTCCCTTAGATCTCTCTCTCTTTCAATCAATCCCTCTATCTCTCTCCCCTCTACCCTTAAGCCTAAACCCTAAATCATTAACCTTTAAACCCTAAACCCTCTACCCTTAACCCTTCCTCCCTATATCTCTCTCCCACTCCCTCCCTCTCTCTCAGATCTCTCCCTCCTACCTCCTCTCCCTCTCTCAGGTCTCTCTTTCTCTCACTGACTCACTCCCTACATCTCTCTCCCCTCTACTCTAAACCCTCTACCCTATACCCTTAACCCTTAAACCTTAAACTCTTAAACCCTTAACCCTAAACCCTTAACCCTTAAACTCTCTACCCTCTACTCTTAACCCTCCCTCCCTCTATATCTCTCCCACTCTCTCCCTCTCTCTCTCTCTCAACCATCTCCCTCCTACCTCCTATCCCTCTCTTAGGTCTCTCTCTCTCAGTCACTCCCTCTATCTCTCTCCCCTCTACCCTTAACCATAAACCCTAAACCCTTAACCTTTAAACCCTAAACCCTTAAACCCTCTACCCTCTACCCTTAACCCTCCTCCCCTATCTCTCTCCCCCCCCCTCCCCCCTCTCTCTCAAGTCTCTCACTCCTACCCCTCTCCCTCTCTCAGGTCTCTCTCTCTCTCTCTCACTCCCTCTTTCTCTCTCCCCTCTACCCTTAACCCTCTACCCTATACATTGGATCCTCAACCCTCATCTATCTATGTCCCTCCCTCCTCTTCTCTACTTCTCTCTATCTCACTTCTCCCTCCTCCATCCCTCCCTCTCTACCCTAATCCCTTAGCCCTATAACCTCAACCCTTAAACCCTGAAACACTCAACCCTAAACCCTTAACCCTTAAACCCTCTACCCTCTACCCTCAACCCTTAAACCCTTAAACTCAAGTAAACTCTCTACCCTAGTCCCTCAACCCTCAACCCTTAAACCCTCTACCCTCTACCCTCTAACCTCTACCCTCTACCCTCTACCCTCTACCCTCAACCCTTAAACCCTAATCCCTCAACCCCTATACCCTCTACCCTATACATTGGAACCTCAACCCTATACCCTCTAGCCTCAACCCTCAAACCTTAAACCCTCTACCCTCTACCCTCTACCCTATACATTAAAACCCCAACCCTCAATTCTAAACCCTCAACCCTTAATCCCTCAACCCTGGGTAGGTAGAGAAACATAGGTGAGATACATAGTGATAAAGGGAGAGGTAGGTAAATAGAGGGAGAGGGGAGATAAATATAGGTAGAGAGGTAAGGAGATGTAGATAGAGGATAGATAGAGAGAAGTAGAGAGGGGAGGGAGGAACATCTAGGGAGGAGATAGATGTGAGTGTGTGTGTGTGTGTGTGAGTGAGAGAGAGAGGGGGGGTAGAGAGAGGTAGTGGGAGGGAGAAGATGAGAGATAGAGAGTAGAGAGGGAAATAGGTAGGGAAAAATTATAGTAGTCCTTCCTTGAAATTTCATATCAAATATATTTACATAAAAAAAGGTAGCCTAGAAACTACATTCAATTTTCCACAAATTGTATTCCTATATATTTTCCAAATTATGTTAATAACCCATTCAAGTTTTTATGTGAAGTTGCAGGATAATCATGGGCCAAACTATACCTCAAGTGGCACTAAAAATACAAAAAATAGACTTAAGCAACTTCACATAAAAACTTGAATGGGTTATTAACATAATTTGGAAAATATATAGGAATACAATTTGTGGAAAATTGAATGTAGTTTCTAGGCTACCTTTTTTTATGTAAATATATTTGATGAAAATATGAAATTTCAAGGAAGGACTACTATAATTTTTCCCTCCCTATTTCTCTCTCTACTCTCTATCTCTCATTTTCTCCCTCCCACTACCTCTCTCTACAATGGAGATATAGAGTGATGGAGGGAGAGGTGGGTAAAGAGAGGGAGAGGGGAGATAAAGATAAATAGAGAGGGAAGGAGATGTAGAGAGAGATGATAGATAGAGAGAAGTAAAGAGTGGAGGGATGGACGGAGAGGAAATGAGGAGATAGAGGTGAGTGTGTGTGAGAGGGAGAGAGAGTGAGAGAAGAGAAAATGAGGGGATAAAGGAAGGGGGAGAGAGAGATAGAGAGTAGAGAGGCAACATTATTTTAGTGTCCAGTGCCTGTTTAAGTCCCGTATCCAATTCCATATCCATATTTCACTAGAAATTCATTTCAAATCCAAAGCGAGTAGTGGTTTTAGCATCAAAGGCACCCCACACAGGGGGCATAAGGATAGAGTCTGGAGGACCTCGCTAAACCAGAATAAAATCCTCTAGGCGTATAGGTGAAAGCATAGGAGGCATAGATGGTAGTAGCATTATTTAATTAGGGATAATCTCTATCTAGTACCCCTAATGCCTAATCATTTAATTAAATAAGTCCTAATTATTTAATTAAATTGAGATAAAATTATTCATTAATTAAATACTTATTTATCCAATTATTTATCTATTTTATCCAAAATAATTATGGGTGGGTGCAGGATAATGATGGGCCAAACTATACCTCAAGTGGCACTGAAAATAAAAAAATAGACTTAAGCAAATGTCATTGTCCCAAGGGCAGATCCAGGCAACAAAGTTAGTCCATGAAAGGATGGCCCCAGTTGAACAATGACACATTCATTGGAGATAGTTCACTGGATCCATTCTATTTTGGAACCTTAATGAATTTGATATGAGTTTTGACAATGGAATGTATTTTTGACTATAATCTTTTTATAAGTTTCTTTTGTCAGAGAATCAATATAATGTGAAGATACACAAGGTTTTTGTGTGTGTGTGTGCAGGGTTTGAGATTGAAAGAGAATGATGATTGACTATGACTATCTATGAAGATTGAGAAAAGTAGATGACTGATAAAGGGGTCTTATATTTGAGTTTTCTTGAAGTAGAGAAATATTAGAGGGTCAGGGTGCCACTTGAGGTATAGTTTGGCCCATCATTATCCTGCACGCACCCATAATTATTTTGGATAGAATAGATAAATAATTGGATAAATAAGTATTTAATCAATGAATAATTTTATCTCAATTTAATTAAATAATTAGGACTTATTTAATTAAATGATTAGGAATTAGGGGTACTAGATAGAGAGTACCCCTAATTAAATAATTCTACTACCATTTATGCCTCCTATGCTTTCAACTATACACCTAGAGGATTTTATTCTGGTTTAGCGAGTTCCTCCAAACTCTATCCTTATGCCCCCTGCGTGGGGTGCCTTTGATGCTGAAACCACTGCTCGCTTTGGATTTGAAATTAATTTATAGTGAACTATGGATATGGAATTGGATATGGGACTTAAACAGTCACTGGACACTAAAATAATGTTGCCTCTCTACTCTCTCTCTCTCTCTCTCCCCCTTCCTTTATCCCCTCATTTCCTCTCCTCTAGAGAATCGTGAACTATCTCCAAGATCAAAGTCCTCATTTTTGTCTCACCTGGTGGCACATATGATGTTCCTCCCTTTGCCACCATAGCCATCATCTCCCTATAATAAGGAGACCGTGTAACATGAAATGGAATGCCATTGGCAAAGAAGAACTTTCCTACTAGGGGTCCTTTTGATCCTAAGTCTCCTCTCAAATAGTTTGCTTCAAGAATACAATTCATTTTATCTCCAATGAATGTGTCATTGTTCAACCGGGGCCATCCTTTCATGAACTAACTCTATTGCCTGGATCTGCCCCTGGGACAATGACATTTGCTTAAGTCTATTTTTTGTATTTTCAGTGCCACTTGAGGTATAGTTTGGCCCATCATTATCCTGCACCCACCCATAATTATTTTGGATAAAATAGATAAATAATTGGATAAATAAGTATTTAATTAATAAATAATGTTATCTGAATTTAATTAAATAATTAGGACTTATTTAATTAAATGATTAGGCATTAGGGGTACTAGATAGAGAGTACCCCTAATTAAATAATGCTACTACCATCTACGCCTCCTATGCTTTCACCTATACGCCTAGAGGATTTTATTCTAGTTCAGTGAGGTCCTCCAAACTCTATCCTTATGCCCCCTGCGTGGGGTGCCTTTGATGCTGAAACCACTGCTCACTTTGGATTTGAAATAAATTTCTAGTGAACTATGGATATGGAATTGGATACGGGACTTAAACAGGCACTGGACACTAAAATAATGTTGCCTCTCTACTCTCTATCTCTCTCTCCCCCTTCTTTTATCCCCTCATTTTCTCTCCCTCTCACACACACTCACCTCTATCTCCTCATTTCCTCTCCCTCCATCCCTCCACTAGGAGGGATGGAAATCAAATACTTGTTTACAATCTTATCATCTTTTATGAAAGCTACACCATTTTTGTTAGCCACTATCATAATTTTCTTTAGAGCTTATTCTACATCAATAATCACAAGATTATAGATTGACATCATCTCATTTTTCCATGTGGACATTTGAGTAGTTTTCAGAGGCACACATCATTTGGATTTAGATTCCCTATTCATACATCTTATGTGAATGGATTCTCCAATCACAATTAAATATATTTATTTTTAAGGGGAGAAATGTTTTTTGTAAACAATGGATCATGTTCTATCTTCAAAAAGGAGACTCATTCACCACCTTGGGTGAATGGGTCCCACCTAAGGGGACTCATTTTCCTATAATAGTGAATGAGTCCCACCTTAGGAATTTGAGGTGGGTTTTTCTAGATTTAATGTTTTAAATTCCATTTGTCAGGATTATAAATGGAGATTTCATGTATGAGAATTCTTCCCTTTCATTCCATTCAGGAGTTGGATTTTCTTTAGCATCTACCACTGGATTTGCTTCTTCCTCACATGAGACATTTGGTTTGGACATCTTCTTTGCTTCAAATATCTTTCAGTGGTTCTGAGGACACTTCATTTAGGGGGAATTTGTCTTTGCCTACTAGAATAAAATCTGTAAAAAATAAATTAAGGAAGATGCATCCACATATTGAATTGATGGTAAAGGATGAGTTGAAGAAGTTATTAGATCCATGATTCATCAGGCCCTATCCTACTCCTTTAGAGGTGAAAGCAAAAGAGTTGAAGGAAAAAATTGATGAAGAAAATTTAGTATTGTTTCCTAATATCAAACACATATATGATAGGTAAAACCTTTACAAGCATGGAAAGATCAATTGGATACAACAATTGCTGCCCCAGCATCACTAATATGTGAAAGTGTTAACATTGATGTATTGAAGAAACCTCTTGAGAATTTATCTTTCACCATCAACTTCCTAGAATATTTTGATAAAGAAGCCAATTTAGTGATGGAAAAATATGCTCCTTATAGAAAGAAGATGGATGAACTTATTGGATTTAATAAGCTCCCTACCTGGTGCTTGTACCGTTCTTCAATGCCCGAGAATTTGAGCCTTGGCTGAAGGCTATAGTGGAAAACTATTGTCGGCATTCACACAGATCTATCATAGATTACAGGGGTTGTCCAGTCATAGTCTCCTTTTGGGTGTAGTATTTCAAGAGGGTATTTGGCATTCGAGCCACAGGCACGGGAGTCAACAAACCAAGAAAAATGACTCAACAGCACAAAGAAATCCTCATCAAACAAGTCTATCAGAATAATTTGACTGCCGAGGAGGACGCCATATGGAACACAGGAAATGGAGGGCTTCACAAGCACTACCTGGTGACTGCCGAGTGGAAGTGTCTGTTGGATTTAATAAAATGTCAATTGACAATAGCCAATCGAGCATTAGACATCACCATTTGGATGGTGGATTACATGGTGGGGCTAAGCGTTGGTAAAGTATACAATTGGGGATGGCTACTCTCGGAGCGTATGAGGGAATTATTTATCCTAGCGACACAAAAAGGAATTAACATTCTTTTGAGAAGAATGTTATAGGAGCAAATTGGGTGTTCAGTAATAAGTTGAATGAAGATAGTGAAGTTGTGAGGATCAAATCCAAATTGGTATGTAAAGGTTATTCACAAGTAGAAGGTATAGATTTTGAGGCGACTCTTGCTCTAATATCTAGAATGGAGGCAATCAAAATGTTACTTGCCTATTCTTCTCACAAGAATTTCAATTGTTTGGGGGTTTCTACATGGGTTTTCTATTTTCACATATGAATTTAAACTACTCATGGAACATGCAAATTGTAAAACCACATTTTGATGTGCCTATTGTACCGTTCTTCAATGCTCGAGAATTTGAGCCTTGGCTGAAGGCTATAGTGGAAAGCTATTGCCGACATTCGCACAGATCTATCATAGATTACAGGGGTTGTCCAGTCATAGTATCCTTTTGGGTGCAAGATTTCGAGAGGGTATTTGGCATTCCAGCCACAGGTGCGGGAGTCAACAAACCAGGAAAAATGGGGTGGGGGGTGAGTGGGAGTTCTCCACAATGGTGAATCCTGGCTAATTCCCCCCCACCCCCACCGCTATAGAAGTTGCCATATGGTCGGTGTCGAAGGCATAGTCTGCTAGCATAAGGAGGGAATATGTCATTCCTCAATTTGAGTCGGTAGATTCATTTCGTCTTTTCGTGGGAGGATATAGATCCCAAGGGTGGGTGGGTATAAGCAATAGGGTAAGAAACCCAACCCCACTGACCATGCCCCTTCAGGACCGATACTCACTGCAACTACTATAGGATCGGTCTCGAAACAAACCCCACCGACCACCCTACTATTCTAAGGGGTGAACTATGATTCCCACCATTCTAATATATAGCATGGGAGTTCTCTAGAACGGTGAATCCTGGCTAATCCCCCCCACCCCCACCGCTATAGTATTTGCCATATGGTCGGTGTCGAAGGCATAGCCTACTAACATAAGGAGGGAATCTGTCGTTCCTCAATTTGAGTCAGTAGATTCATTCCTCTTTTGGTGGGAGGATATAGATATGCCCAGGGGTGGGTGGGTATAGGCAATAGGGTGATAAAGCCCCCGAACACAACCCCACCGACCATGCCCCTTCGGGACCGACCATACTCGCCGCAACTACTATAGCATCGGTCTCGTGTTATTCTCTTTTGGTCACCGCAGCGAACCACTACGAGCAGGGCATTTCATTTCTCCCCGACCCTAACCCCATCCCTGGCCCCCTCTCTATAGTTGTAGAGCCTAGTTGGAAGGCCCTATCCCGGGGGGTAGTAACCCCCAGCCCCCCACATCTATGGTTGTATAGCCTAGTTGGAATTCAAGAAATCCATTCAATGAGTCATCATCGCAAACATACATGTCACATGATTGAATTGAGTGTATTATATAGTTGGCCCTTGTGTAAGTTATTGATATAGTACCCCTAATGCCTAATCATTTAATTAAATACTTATTTATCCAATTATTTATCTATTTTATCCAAAATAATTATGGGTGGGTGCAGGATAATGATGGGCCAAACTATACCTCAAGTGGCACTGAAAATACAAAAAATAGACTTAAGCAACTTCACATAAAAACTTGAATGGGTTATTAACATAATTTGGAAAATATATAGGAATACAATTTGTGGAAAATTGAATGTAGTTTCTAGGCTACCTTTTTTTATGTAAATATGAAATTTCAAGGAAGGACTACTATAATTTTTCCCTCCCTATTTCCCTCTCTACTCTCTATCTCTCATCTTCTCCCTCCCACTACCTCTCTCTACAATGGAGATATAGAGTGATGGAGGGAGAGGTGGGTAAAGAGAGGAAGAGGGGAGATAAAGATAAATAGAGAGGGAAGGAGATGTAGAGAGAGATGATAGATAGAGAGAAGTAAAGAGTGGAGGGATGGAGGGAGAGGAAATGAGGAGATAGAGGTGAGTGTGTGAGAGGGAGAGAGAGTGAGAGGAGAGAAAATGAGGGGATAAAGGAAGGGGGGGAGAGAGAAAGAGAGTAGAGAGGGGAGGGGGGAGAGATAGAGAGTAAAGAGGGAAGTAGAAAGTAAGAGAGAAAGTGGGGGGAGGGAGAGAGAGAGGCAGAGAGAATGGTAGGTAGTGGAGGGAGAGGTAGGTAGAGAGAGAAGGAGAGTGGGAGGGATAGGAGGTAGAGAGGGAAGGAGGGAGAGTGATATGGAGAGAGAGTGGTGAGATAGAGAGTTTAGAGGTAAGGAGAGAATGAGAAAGAGAGATAAAGAGAGAGAGGGAGCTTGGAGGGAGGGAGAAGTAGAAAGGGATAGGTGAGATAGAGAGAGGGAAGGAGGGAAAGTGGGATAGAGAGAGAATGGTGATTTAGAGAGGAGGGAGTGAGAGGGAAGGAGGGAAAGTGGGAGGGAGAGAGAATGGTGATTTAGAGAGGAGGGAGTGAGAGGTAGGGATAGAGATAGTGGTGAGATATAGAGGAGAGAGTGAGAGAGAAAGAGGATGGAGATAAAGAAGGAGAGGTAGGTAGAGGAAGGGAGAGGAAAGATAGAGAGTAGAGAGGGAAATAGGTAGGGAAGGAGACATAGGTGAGATAGAGGAAGGAAAGAGAGGAGAGATAAAGAGTAGAGGGAGGGATGGAGGGAGAGGTGGGAGGGAGATAGAGTGTGTGTGTGAGTGAGAGAGAGAGAGAATGGTGAGATAGAGAAAGGAGCAATTGAGAGAGAGAAAGAGGGAGGGAGGGAAGGACAATAGTGAGATATTGGGAGGAGAGACAAATAATGGGAGGGGTGAGGTTGAGAGAGGGAGGGAGAGAGATAGAGAGAAGTAGAGAGGGAAGGAGGAGGGAGGAGTGTTAGGGAGGGAGATATAGGTTTGTGTGTGTGGGAGAGAGAGAGAGTGGTGAGATAGAGAGGAGAGAGTTAGAGAGAAATAGGGGGAAGAGAGGGATAGAGAGGGATAAAGAGTGAGAGATAGATGTAGGTAGAGGGAGGGAGGGGAGAGATAGAGAGGGAAAGAGGTAGGGAGGGAGATATAGGTGAGATATTAAGCGATGGAGGGAGAGGTAGGTAAAGAGAGAGAGAGGAGATAAAGATAAGTAGAGAGGGAAGGATATGTAGAGAGAGGAGAGATAGAGAGAAGTAGAAAGGGGAGGGAGGGAGGGAGGTAGATGTAGGGAGGAGATATAGGGGTGAGAGAGAGAGAGGGGAGAGAGGGAAGAAGGGAGAGAGAGGGAGTGGAGAGTTAGAGAGTAGAGAGGAGAAAGTGAGAGAGAAAGATGATACAACTTGTTGACTACTAAAATTTGACCTCCTGATTACTAAAATTTGACATGCTGATTACTGTAATTTGACTAAGTCTGAAATATTTAAGATCTTCCAAAAACTAGAATTTGCATTATAACTCCTAGAGATCTTAAACCACTTTCAAACATCCTACCTATATACATGAAATATAACTTAAATTATAAGAAAGTAAATGTCCATATGTAAATGTCAACTTATACTTAAATGTTTATTTCATGTATATAATTTCCCTAAAAGATAAAAAAAGAAAAAGACAAGAAAAAAATGTTAATGTAGACCAACACGTGAGTGCATTATAACGCGAGTGCATTATAACGTGCTCGCGTTTTGGAAATATTTTTTTTATTTCAAAAAATGCACATTTTTTTAACTCAAAATGCATGCATTTTTTGAAATTTAAACCATAACATGAGTGCATTATAACGCACCCGAGTTATGGCCTGGTAATGACAGATCCTAGGCTCGATCATTACCAAGCCATAATACGAGCATGTTTTACTATAACGTGCTCGCATTTTTTGCTATTTTGGGATGAAAAATTAAATTGGCCACAAATTTGCTACCCATCTTCCTGCACCCATCCCTCGACCAAATTGATTAGTACTTTATCTCTACTAAAATGTATCAGACCCCTTGAAGAAGTCCACACGATAGTTGCCCACTTGCCCGCTGATAGATGGGAGACACAAATGGGCCCCTCACGGGATGGCGAGGATTGGTCAAAATAGTTCACATCACCCATCATCAATCGTCGATCTGAATCCTTATCAAAGCACACGTCATCATTAAAACCCAATGGGTCCCTTCATGGAGTGACAGATGTCACCGTGCCTGCCAGCCCGTGTCTCTTTATAAACATTAAAATAAAAATCGATGGGGTGGTGGGGAATGATGGTGATTAGACCACATTACCCCAAAAACACCATAGATTTACTTTTGGTAATGTTTGTTGATCACAAAATATATGTGGCCCACCATAGAAAGGCTACACATGTCCAATGCTCGCTAGCCCATGTGACTTGTTCACCTTAATAAATAGAATGGACAGGGGCACAGGGAACGACCCAGATGAAGACATGTGTAGCAATACCTACCATTGATCCCTTTCAAAGTTTTACTTGTTGACCACATAGAAACACCAGGCCCACCACCTATCATGACATATGGAAATCGCCCACTAGCCCGTTCGTTTATTTTAATGAAAAATAAACTAGAACGAGCATGCAAGGAATGGTCCTAATGTTGCCACATGTTTCATTGATCATCATTGATTACTTCTGATATCGCCTATAATATTCAATAAAGGCATCGGTCCCACCTAAGCACAAGACACGTGGCTTAAGCCCACCATCCCGTGTGAATAAAATAAAAAGCAATAAATTGGAACAAGTGTGCGGGTAACAGTCGTGATCAACTCATGACGATTTAACGACCACCATGGATTTTCATTTTTGCACATGATAAAATTGGTTTTCTTAAAATGGGGCTACAACTAGGTCAATGATACATGACCCTCGAGGAGAAGAACTTTAACATGTCTTTGTATATGAAATACTTAGCCTGACTATGGACAAATTAAAATGATACATATGCCAATGGGGATCAACATACCTAACCCAAAGGGCCGGTATGGATAACAATTTCAATGGCTCGAGACAGGACTTAAGTGACCGATAACTAGGCGTATAGGTCAATGAAGGATTATAATATTCAACGTTCATGACCATACAAATTTTGAAAAGAGAGGGTTTATAACCTAAAACCCTAAACCCTATCCAAAAGCTCATAAGCATAGAACTATGACAAGGCAAGACACACCACAAACTTTAAAAAAAAAAGGAGCTCTACCAGTGGCTCATGATCGGGGACACATACCATTGGTGGGTATGGCAAGAAACTAGATCTCATGGTGAAGCATACCAAAACAAAAAGACAAAAACCTAGGAGCCTGCCTGGACAAGGCAAATAGACACAACAAAAATCAAACACACCGAACCTATATACACTAACTACAAGCCTATACACTACACATCTCATGGAGTTTAAGAAACCTTCTTTTGCAATTTCACAGGCTTCACTCCTTAAATTGGTGGCCCCCAAGCCCCCAAAACTTAAGGTCGACTTTTACCTCTGTCAAAAAAATTATCCTTTGTTGTCTATGATGGATCAACAGTTGTACCAAGCATTTCCCAAGAATCAACTCCATTGTGATTAACACAATCAACCATGTCTGATTGAATTGGAAAAGTGAACATTCATAATCAACCTGGTTAATAACATCACAAACTTTGATCTTATATTCTGTTTGCATCTCAAACTGAAAACCTTCATAAATACTTTGTTGTGTACCTTGTAAACAACCCATAGATGGGTCAAAAAGGAAAAAAGCATACTCAAGCACATCCCTCAACTGTGATGTACCAGAAAATTCCCTGGTATCATGGGAATAGAGGTCATATGCATCATTGACATCCCATGATCAGGTAAATGCATTTATCCCGGGTTTAGTAACATATTCTAACTCATTCTCCAAATAATCATTTAGCTCAAAGTGAAATACCTCAAGAATAGGCCAAAAAAATCAACACTCATAGGATCATCAAAGAGATGCTCATGCACAAAGGTAAACTCATGTGCAATATCAAGTAGACCAACAAATTCTTCAACATTATTAGATGGCAATGATGTTGATTCAAGTTCCATACACTTGTCATGATGTACATTTTGATCATTTAAAAACCTTCTTTCATCCATGAGTACATCATCATCCTTTTCATTCATAGTAGACATTTCCATTTTCGCTTCACACAAACAATCATGATCAATAGGGAGATAAGCACATTCATCTTCCCCTTCATCATTTCCAGCTCTATGCTCAGGATCAACCCACTGAATACATGCGCTTTTACCTTCATATTGTTCATTATTCACACAAATAACATGCTCCATTGGTGGCATGTTCTCATTACATTCCATGTTTGCATCCCATATCATTTGTCTATTCACTTGTGCATAAGTGACCTTATCAATATTCATATCACTACAACCTTCATGTGAATAAATTACCTCTTGATCATCTTCACAAGGGTAGTTACAATCCATAGAGGAAGAAGCAGAAACTTCAATCTCATGTTGATGTTCAAATTTACCGACCATATCTGTGTCAGATGTAAGATAACCAGAAGCAATACCTTTGAGGATCTCATCAATGTGTTACCTAATTTTCTCATTGCCATACTCCAACGTCGTATTGGATGTATCATCAAAGTCATCAACAAAGAGTGGATTATTTCTACATTAATAATGATCACCATCTCTTATTTCTAGTCAAGATGGAAGCTCATCAAATAAGGGGTTATGACATACATGCATTGTTGTCATAAAAGCTTCTCCTCCCTCAACATGATTGTCCAAGTCTTCCATATCATCATTATATTCAAAATCATTACAATCACTAGAAGAGCATAGAGATATACTTTCAACTTCATTCACATCATCAATGATCAACATGTTTGATCCACATTTTGAAAACTCTCTATAGGATGAGGATTGTTCCTCCTCAAGCAAATATACATCTCCATTATCATCTTCACACACCATATTCAAAGCAAAAGATTCCACCTTTGTTTCATCAGGACAAATAGATTCAACAGAGGAGTGTCCACATCTATTGCCCTCATAGTTACTACAACAGGGAGATCCATCAATATTGAAATTCCATTTAGAATGAATGCTCACATATTCATTTCTAACATCTTGCTCACTGATTTGCAATGAGGTTTCAACAACACATGCATCACTTCTAGTAACTTAATCTTGGTAGGGAAAGACTTCTCTCACCTCTTCTACTTCTTCCCCATTCAAGATATCCCAAGGGTGCAGTTCATGCCTCTCTATGTTGTATTCAAACCCTTACCCTATCTTCATTTTCATCACCATTGTATTGATCAACATACATGTTACTTGTGAAGTGATTACAATCATTACTTTGACCCATAGAACAAAATGAATGTTCATGCTCTGCTATACCTTCTCCATTTGTTTGCATTGTTTTCTGGTTTTCCTCAATAGGACAACCACTACCAATATTTTGAAACATCACCTCTTGTATATGATCACATTTTATTCCTTCTACAATCTTTATCCAGTCAAATACTTGATCAAAATTTCAAGGCTTCAATTCCTTCGACAAGTTACTCAATTCAAAATCATAAATTTCATAGAACGGATCAATACATATTGAATCCTTAGGTATGCGATTCTTAGGAACCTCTAGCAAAGTGTCCAAGAATCTTGAGAATAAATCATAGGGTGACTCTTCTTTGTGCCTTTTTATTTCATACAATTTTTTAATAAAAGACATATGATCAACTTTACTCAAACTCTATTGATATTCATCATGAAGCTTACTATGATTTGCATATTGTGGTGATGGGGAAATCAGAACATCAAAAGCACCAATATCTTGACAAGTATTCCTATTATCTGATTCATGAAGTCCATTTGCAATAGGTGTATTAGGATAATCAATGCTTGTCTTATACCCTTTCATCATTGAATATTTCAAGTTATTTTCAATATACATAGCAATTTGATATGACTGATATAACATTGTGGGTTCCTTGTCTCTTAGCCAATAACTCATCTTACTATCAAATGCACGAAGATACACCACTAAACATTTAGCATCATTTGGTCTTGTACTTTCTAGAATATCCTTTATTGCCTTTGAGAATCTAAGATTGAAAGCAGGAACCAACTCATCTTCATTTCTATGGATTTCCATGAATTTTTTTACCACATTTGGGTTTACCCTTTCACCAAATTGTTCTACAAAGACTATCATAAATCGATTCCATGAAGCTATAGAAGAGGTCGATAAATATGAGAACCAATTTCTACCATCATCCTTCAAAGACTGGACAAAAAATTTCATGACAACATCCTCATGATTCACCTCATAATCCCCCATCACATCCACAAATGTTTGCAAATGCTTAGAGGTTGATTCTAAGCTTTTCCCTGTGAATTTGGGAAAATGTTTCCTAATAATTTTAGGAATCAGGTTAGGGAAACCTTTAATACCACTAAAGGTCAATGGAATATACCTTTCAATAGAAAAATCCCTTTGAGGGTATGGTAAAAATTGTTTTCCCTGCATACTTTTACTTGTTATATCATAGGGAAATCTTCTTATGTTCATATCCAGTCACTATCAATTTCAAATATGATCATCAATTGCCTCATTCGCTAGTTTAACAATAATCCTAAAATACAGATCAAATCTTCATGCCTTAAAGCTTTCTCAGAGGCATAATTTAGAAATGAGCATACTTCTCAAATCATTATAGATATTACACATTACACATTAGAAGTATGAAAAGGACCACTAATATTCGCTTTCTTAATGCAATTTCATTTAATAGGGAATTGTTTATTATCTTCAAGTCTTGAATACTTCTCATAAAATTGACTTTTACACATGATAATACTTTATCTAGATTATGACAATACCTAGAAACTTGTGTTAGCTAGTAACCTTTCTTCTTGACTGAACATCTTTTCAGATCTGAAACTTCTCTTCACATCTTCAGTAGGTTCTTTAGACAGAGTCAGCACCTCTCTTCACAGAGGGCTGAACTTCAAGAAGTATGAAGCTCTTTTGATGATATATTTCCTTTTGGGTCTTCCCCAACAACATAGTCACACAAATTCTTTGCAATTTTCTATGACACAACCACTTCCAAGTCTGAAAACTTCATAATATTTGAACCAAATGTTCAGATTCACCAACTTATTGACTCTATGATATAACAATATGCAAATAGGATCTTCTATTAGATATTTCTCAAAGTTCTCCCCATTGGAGTCACCATTTATGTTGGTGACTCAGATGGGAAAACAAGATACTAGAATTTTCAATCAGTGGTTACAAATTTGAATAACTCATTTGATGAGACCGTCTACAACCAAACATTTTGAGTTCATCCCCAATAGAGTCGCCATTTCTGTTGGTTTTTTATTTCCAGCTAAACCTTGAAATCCTCTAAAGGGTAGCCAACCCTTATGCTCAAGAAATTTCAAAGGTAGTGGCCAGCTAACAAGGATCTTTAGGCCCTCACTCCTATTCTTTGAGCTTTGTGAAACCCAGGAGGGTACTCCTTATTACACTTAAGAGATATTTAGTTCCTAAGAGTAATTTTATACACAAATAAAATTCCTATTGAATACAACTAAGCATCCTTCACCAAAGATTTGGCTAGTCTTTGAACAAATTACTACTTAGTGCTAGGAATTGAGAGGAACTTCAAAGTTACAAACCATAATTGAAAGTATTTTAAATGATTTTTTGTTCTCATTCCAAATCTCTAGTCAGGTGCATTGCTATCTAGTTTATCTAAAGTATACTAATGAATAGACCAATTCTTTATCTATTGGGCAACATAGTCAAATCATGTAGGGTAAAAGCACAAACCTGTGTCACACTTTATAAAGGAATCGGCCAACAAGAAAAAAAATTATGAACTTCAACCATATAAAAGTGGTCTTTATGTTTTGAAGTTAAAAATGGTGTAAACTAATGAAATGTAGAACTTTTGATGAAGTTTATTCCTGTAATTATTCAAAAAATTAAAAAAATTGTTTTCATTATGTTTTTATCAATTTAAGGACATATTTTAGAATGTTGAAAATTTGAGAAAAACGTGACTTCACGAGCCATCAAGAAACAAATTGAAAAAAACTTCACTTCTCCCTAATTTTTTTTCTCCAAATAGGTAACTTTAATATCTTGTGCATGGAAAAAAAATTCAATTTTTGATGTATATTTTTCTTGTAATAACGTTTTAAAGTCAAACTTGTTAGAATTTGATAGTTTTCACGGGCCGTCAACTATTTTAATTTTTTTTTAATCATTTAAAAAACAAATTATGCCCTTTTGAAGAAGACACTCTCCTCTTCCACCCCATATATTTTTAAAAAATTATAATATGTTTTACTATTTTTTAAAATTTCTAATCAACCTCTTTTTTAATTTTAACAACCTACTTACATTATTTTAAAAATAAAATATATTAAAACTAATCAAAAAATTAAAAAAATTATATATTTGGATTCCCCACTCTGAGCTTTGCAAAAGGGTATTTTCATTTTTTGCAAAAAAATCATTCTGACTGGAGAAATACTTAGTTAAAGTTGAAAGTTCCAGAAAATTCTGAAAAATATTGAGTTGGCTACCAACTAGGATGCCAACTGGATAGTTTTGGTTGAAAGGGTTCTAATAGAAACCCCGCACATAAAATAATCAATTTGAAAGCCAAATTCAAAGTTTTGAAGGGATTTTTTTTTTTTTTGGTTTCGGTCGAAACTTTGTGTGCCACGTATACATCACATGGTTTCGACCAAAAATTTTTCGATCGAAAATAGTTCACTCAAAACAATTTATTTGGCTGAAAGTGTGACATAGGTTTGTGCCTTTACCCTGTAATAAAGAACAATACACAAGCCATTTATTCAGAGATTATTAGACTATTGTCACACCACATTATAACATACAATTCACTGTGGTCAACACATAACTTATTACCAAATCTTATGCTCTTCCACACAAATTTATGAGCTTATCTTAGCATTTAATCAACTCATTCAATTGAAGCCAAAACAAATCCACACATTCAACCAAAATAATTGAAGATGAACTAGAAGATCATTAACCCTTTCATTCATAACTTGCGGGAGAAATTACATAAGAGAGTGTTAAGATTTTCTTTCATTTCTACGGCTTGCATAAAATTGATTTAAGATTACTACATACTTCAGTTATACCCTAGACATCCTACTGTTCTATATATCAGCATTTACACTATATATTTCTTCCTAAACCTAGCTCTTCACCTAGACCTTATAAGACTCAAAAATTGACCTCTGTAATCAACCTTGAAATTCCTTTTATAGAATAAGGGAGCAACAAGGGAGCAACAAGCACCAGGCTAAATTACAGTCACATTTAACTTTATTTCATTTTCAATTTCACCAGACTTCAAAATATTCCCCAGGGAGTTATAAGTAATCATTTGCAACACAAGGGAGAGAAAAATATCAAAAACCATTTGTTGGAGAAGTCCCACCAGCCTTCCAAAAGGCACCGCAACACAACATCAAAATTTACACGTTCACGTCAACCCATAAAAAGTTACCATCAACACAAAAGCAGGAAAAAATAAGAACCCATATCATAACACACTAGCCCAAAGAAAACATGTCATCACAAAGGACAAAAAATTGAGCATCAACTCAGAAAGGGAGCGGGGTACTATTATGCCTAGTCAGTGATAGAATAAGAATGCCCGCTCGATGTCCTTATTGCAAGTGGAGTAGCCATCACCACCTCGTCCTCAGAATTAGTCAAATTACTCACGGACATGAGATATTGGTGGTAGCCAGAGTCACTTTCACCTCCACTATCAGATGGATCATCTGAGACTTCAATGGGAGACTGATGACGTCCCATTAAAGTTCGGTGATACTTGTTCTTTCTTGCAACTTCCCTCTCAGGCCTATCAACCTTCTTCTCCTTGCCTTTAACCAATTCCTCTGAGATAACTCGACTTCTCAGATGATATGCATTCTTGAGAACACCTCGTGCAAATTTCCAATCAACTCTTGCTTTCTTCTTTGGTGTTACAGGAATCTCGGGCACATCTTGCTCCTCCTTGGGCACAAGACTATGAGACTCAAGGAGATTGAGTCTCCCGGACCTATGAACTGGGTTGATAGATACACTCACCTTACCCATTGTTGATGAAGCAACTCACCAAATTTCTTTAGGACAGAGACACCACCTTCTACGCAAAATAACTAGCTCACACTCTGCAATTACTTAGAACACTTCATATGCTTATCCCTAGACTCTTAATCAACAAATGGTGAGAATAAAAATTTGGAAATATTCAATAAATAGACCACCTTAACACATGTATTCATTAATGTTCCAAGGGAGTTTGCACAAGAGAGCCATCAACCAACTACTTTGATTTTGAAACTCAAACGTTGATCACATTGAAATGAATCAATGGGTAATCAACTAGAATGGTTAATTATGACAAAATTAATTTGCATGTGCTGGATACCTTTTCCCTAATCAGAGAACTCAAGTGGATAAACACCCACTCCATCTACATAGATGATCACATACTTAGCACTTGATAAAACATGTTGTGTCACATTTACCTGCTCGCCTGTGGGAATTAATTTACTCATAATTCACCACCACGAGATAGTAGGGAGTGATCATGATTAATCAAACCGTAATCTATCTTGCCTCAAATTCTTCATCCCACGTGTACCAACACCTGAAAAAATTGACGGTTGTAACCACAAGCATCTCCCAAATCGTGAATGTGTGTCAAATACTCTGTTAAAATTTGGCAATGTTCTTAAATCTTAATGCAGTCTCAACCAAATTGAGAAGTACTTTATCTCTACTAAAGTGTATCAGACCCATTGAAGCAGTCCACACAATAGTTGCCCGCTTGTTGGCTGATAGACATGAGACACAAACGACCCCCTCATGAGATGGTGAGATTGGTCAGGATAGTCCATGTCACTCGCCATCAACCATCAATCTAAATCCTTATCAGAGCACACGTCGTCATTAAAACCCAATAGGTCCCTCCATGGAGCAACAAATGTCACTGTGCTTGCCAGCGCATGTCTCTTTATAAACATTAAAATAAAAATTGACGAGGTGGTGGGGAACGATGGAGATTAGACCACGTTACCCCACAAACATCGTAGATTTACTTTTGGTATTGTTCACTAATCACAAAAGATATGTGGTCCATCACAGAAATGCTACACGTGTCCAATGCCCGCTAGCTTGTGTGACTTCTTCACCTTAATAAACATAATGGACGGGGCCACGGGGAATGACCCAAATGAAGACACATGTAGTGATACCTATTGTTGATCCCTTTCAAAGTTTTGTTTGTTGGCCACATAGAAACATTGGGCCCACCACCTGTCATGACACATGGAAATCGCCTGCCAACTCGTTCGTTTATTTTAATGAAAAATAAACTAGAATGGGTGCGCGGGGAATGGTCCTGATGTTGCCACATGTTTCATCAATCATCGTTGATTCCTTTTGATACCATCTACAGTCTTCAATAAAGGCATTAGGCCCACCTAAGCACAAGACACGTGGCTTAAGCTCGCCAACTCATGTGAATAAAATAATAAGCAATAAACTAGAACGAGCATGCAAGGAACGGTCATGATCAACTCGCAATGATCGAATGACCACCATGGATTTTTATTTCTGCACATGCCAAAATTGTTAGTTCTTAAAATGGGGCCACAACTTGGTCAATGAGACACGACCCTCGAGGAGAAAAACTTTAACATAAGTCTTTGTATATGAAATACTTAGCCCGACTATGGAAAAATTAAAACGATACATATGCCAATGGGTACCGATAGACCTAATCCAAAGGGCCGATATGGATAACGATTTCAATGGCTCAAGATACGACTTAAGTGACTAGTAACCAGACATACAGGTCAACGAAGGATTATAACGTTCAACATTCATGACCATACAAATTTTGAAAAGAGGGTTTATAACCTAAAACCCTAAACCCTACCCAAAAGCTCAGAAGCACATAACTATGACACGACAAGATACGCCACAAACTTTAAAAAAAAAATAGGAGCTCTACCACTCTTACTATTAGATTTCATAAGAAAAGGAAGCAAAGAGAGATTTACCATCCATTTACTTAAGTCATCAAACTTGTACTCGACAAGTATTTTAGGAAAATTTGTGGCATTTACTTTTGTTTTGACTATGAGTGCTACAATTTTTGGGTGTATTATTTATATTGCATGTATTTTTGGTTTTGATGTCTTTGTTCTTATTTTTGTAAGTATTCATCTAGTTTCTATTTGTTGGTTTCTAATTCTATGTTATGTCACCCTTGTTCAAATGTTGATCAATCAATTTAACAAAACATTATTTTCATGAAAAGTATAAATCAATAGTAACTTGTGCCCTCATTCATATACTCCCTTGATCTATTTTATAGGTTATCATGTTTTATTTTCCTTTAAAATGGGTCATCTACCTATAGTGAAGTTTCATTGATTATTTTTCTTGTGTATAGAGGTGTATTCATGGTTGAGAAGGCATAGATGGATCTAAGGTATATTTTGCATCGATTTTAGCCTCTCATTCAACTTGAATTGATACTTGATTCTATTGCATGAAGTGAACACAACCAAAACATCAAGTAAAATTTGTTAATACTTACTAATTGATTGTAATAGTGATCTCCAACCTAGAGAAATGCCTCGATATTGATAAATTAATCCCAAAAAAAAAGGGAAAATAAAGAAGAAATGAATATATTCAATCTAGGTGATTCAGATAACCTCTACCATGTTTATGGATGACTAACTATTAGTAGAGTTATGCCTAGTGTGGGATTATAGATGAATTTATTGGGGCTATGGATACATGGTTGATAGTGGAGTAGTATCTAAGTAATTAGGGGCATGCCAAAATATGATCACACTTTTTTAAAAGACCTTTATATAATCCAATGGAAAATATGTTATCATAGCTTAATATCCTAGCTACATTAGCCAGACCCATTAGATTTAAATAAGGAAATGAATACACAAGCACACACTATGAAAGATATTGTGCTAAATATCACTTTATAATTGATCCATCCTAACTCAAGTATGAATATGTTTCTTTGTAAGAATTCCTCTTATTTAAGAAGCATCTAGGGCTATTATATGTATAATACCTAATTGGATTTAGCTATAAATTGGTTCTCAAAGTGTATTTTCACTATTGCTATAAAGTTGGCTTATCTCTATATTTAGCTATATCCCTAGATCAATAAGTTTTCAACCTCAAATATTCAAGTGAATTATTTTTGTGTTTTAAGGGTGGGGGAATTTGTTGTGGCCTCCAAAACACACCCTTATTCTTATAGAATTAAGAACCCTTTTGTTAGAACTTATTTTAATTATTGTCACTAGATTTCGCATAGGTTCATCATGTGAGTTTGATGCCAATTTTACTCTGTCATATTTTAAATTTTCATGAAGTTGAGTTTGTACCTTTAGTTTAGGTCTAGAATTGATGAAAAGGCCTAATAATTACCCCCTAACCTCTGCATGTCTAAATAAATCAAGATCTATTTATATCCCAATTTTATGCTCACACATAATTGTGAGGGCTAAAATATAATTTAATATCATTAAAATTTAGTTTTAAGGACCCAAAGAAATTTGGTCCTCAAAAACAATAAAATGATCCTATACTAGTGCAAGCAGGTCACTATAATGTGGTCCTCTTTGAGACCTTTAATTTTAAAAAATGGGTTAAAATAATTTCTTAAATTAAAATTTATGACCATTGAAATTTTTTCTGTGTTTCCACTAAGTGGAAAATCAAAATTTTAAAGTAGTCTTGTAGTCACTATGTAACTACCTGAAACCTTGAATGTTTGATATTTTGCCTTGGTTAGTTTTTGGTGCATCTCATAGTCAATATTAGATTGTAGTATACCAAAATTTGAAACCCTATTGTTTAGATCATCCTATTGATCCAAGCTTGCTCTGTTTGTCCTGGTTCATCTCAACTAGTCCTTAGGTTGTACTTTTGTACCATTATTGTGTTAAGAGGGAGCATAATTTTAAAGTCAAGACAAAATACTTTTTACTTTAGAATCAAATTTTTGTTTTGTAGAGAAGTAAATTTTTACTGTAGCTCTACCTATTAGAAAGTTACATTTCATCTCCTAAAACTTTGACAAGTTACACAATTAGACTTTTTATCTTGGCTCGAGTGCAAGTTCCATATTTGCACCAAAACCTTAATACCTTACCATTTGACCTCTCTTATCCTTCTTGGCCTATCCCATCCTATCCGACTTGGCCCATCCTAGCTTGTCTAGCCCTTCCTAATTTTAATGTTTGTCTTGGCATGACTTATTTATCCTAGCTTGTCTCAACTAATCCTTAGATTGTACATTTTTGCCATTATTTACGTTAGCGAGGAACATAACTTTCAAGTTGAGTGAACTTAATATTTTTTTAGAAGAAAAAAATTCTTTGGTAGAGAAGTGGAGTTTTCTTCCAACTTCCAAATTGCTAGGTTATATTTCATCTTTGAAACCCTAATAAGTCATACTATCAAGCCTTTTACCTTGGCTTGTAAGTTGTAAAGTTACACCAAAACCCCCAAAACCCATTATTTGGCTCATCTTGCTTGTTTTGGCACATATTGAATTATGTTTTGCACCCTAGCTTGTCCTATCCATACCAACCCATCTTGTCAATCTTGGCCCATCATATTTGTCTTGTCTAACTTAGCCAATCTTGTTTTTCTTGGCTTGTCCTATTTTCCCTATCTATCTTGGCTCATCTTGTCCACCTACAACCCTACTCAAAATCTTGTTTTGAAGCTCATATTGCAGATGGACCTCAAAACCCTAATTTTGGGCCTACAAACTTAAAATGGGCCTTAAAATTAAATTTTGGGCCCAAACTACAATCATATATGTCTTTGTCCCGAAATTGCAGCACCAAATAAAAACTTTTTCATTATTTTATGGAATTTAATATAATTAAATGTCTTTGTAAAAGGTTCAATGTGAGTTTTTTTATTTAAATGTATTTTATATATTTATTTTTTCTTAAAAAAATATAATATTTGAATTTCATGTGTTGCAAGATGTTGAAATTATAGTTATACAAAAGATGTTAAAGCACACAACTCTTGGAAAATGATTAGGAGTTCAAGGATAAATTTAAAGAGGACTTGCAAAATGAAGAATGCCATGTATTTTATTATTAAATTTAGCTCAATAGTAATAAGGTATTATAATTTTAAAAGTGAAAGTCACGCGACTCTTTGTATTGTTTTGTACATGTTTCTCCTATATGGTCTATTGGAGGGAAATGCTTTCATATTCCCTACCAATAAAACCTATAAACATGTAAATATATCACATGTAAAGGATTGAAGACCAAAATCTTTCTCAATACAATGTAATTTCAAGCTTCTTTTAATGTTCATTTATTTTCTTTTGTTGCTTCTTTAATTGACGAGTCTTGTTATCTTGTATTTTATATTAAATTCAATGATTTTTTTTGGATTTGAATGGTGGTTCATATCATTGAGGATTTGTTGATGGAAATTTATTTTGTGTGGTCAACTAAACACCTTCATGTGACCCATAAATGAAATATACTTTGCACACAATGAATGTGGAGTTGCATTGGTCATCTATATCTACAATAGGGTGATTGCCAAGTGCATTTTCTAGCAATTCTTTTTCCTCAAATAATTACACCTTTTGTGTTT
The DNA here is from genome assembly GCA_007115665.2 of Sequoiadendron giganteum. Lineage (NCBI taxonomy): Eukaryota > Viridiplantae > Streptophyta > Pinopsida > Cupressales > Cupressaceae > Sequoiadendron > Sequoiadendron giganteum. The sequence goes on along the minus strand of CM021100.1, from coordinate 679,308,010 downwards.
CTTGTGAGCCTTCAAGTAAAGCCAAAGAATAGTTATAATTATATATTTTTAGTCATTAAGTGTTATTAGAGAACAAGAATTCCCATGCTCATTATAACCCTTCTATCTCACTCTCGTTTTAATTTTTTCATCACATTGGTTAGATTAGGAAGTCAGGAATAATTTTATTTTAATTTAAGAATTTTATGTTAGGGTTGTATTAAAAAATGATGAATCTCTTTTTAATGCAAGGCTAAAATTGAAACATTTTATGTTGTAATTACTAAATTAAGGTTTCCAGTTAATTTAATTTTGAACAATTAAATATATTTTTTTTATCAAATTTGTATGATAAATTGATCACTTTTGGAATTAAAATAAAATAAATAAATTTGGTTTTTTAATTTTAAGATGTAATCTAATGCGATCATATACATTACTAAACAACATTTGGATGTTTTATAACTAAATAACTCATAAATGTGTAGACATCCTTTCATACTCCACTAGAGCCTATTGAATTAGACAACCAAACCTCTCACTTATTGAGTTATTCAAGTGTTTTTACCTCACAAATGGATATATAAGTCTCTTGGGAGATACCTTTCAAGAAAGGGATTTTTTTTGTTCCAATTTGTTAGCGTGTCAAAACACACATCAATAAATGGGATAAAGAGTGGTAGTTGAAAATGACTTAAACTATAATGGTGTGGAAGGGAATGTGAATGATGTGATATTGAGTCAAATGGTTGTGGAAGGCGAACCTGATGGGGCAATTCTATCATTTGATGTGATTTTAAGGGGAAACACTTAGTGTAATGGCCTTGGAAGATTGAAAGATGTTGGCAAATGGGGTATTTGCTTGTAATATGTGTAATATTTTATAACATTTCTAGATCCACTGAATTGGTTATGATGAGACTCCCTAAATAATAAATCAAATCAATGGGGATTGATTTTATTTTAGACCTCTTGGAGTTGTGTTACAATTTTTAGTTATTTTGGAGGTCTAGTTGGGTTTCATGATAAAAAAATATGGTAGGGAAAAATAATGTGTTATTATTAGTAGAGGTGAAGGAGGAGGATGACTTATTCTTTGTTGAATTTAAATGAGGATTGTATAGTAGGGAATGATTTGATTAAGATAAGTTCTCACCTTATAAAAAGAACATATGGCTGCATGAACTAGGTTGAGCACAAATATTAATCAATTATACAAAAGAAGCTAGCTTGTGCCAATAATAAAGCTAAATTAGTGGGATCCATCAAGTTCATCGAATGAAATAACCAAAATTTTAAAAGTTTAAAAGGTTTTAAATATGTATGTGGTGTATGGGTATTAAGTGTGTTAACCTTTTAAAGTGGTTCTTCTATAACATGATTGTGTGTACATACAAAGTGCTCATAGTATTTTCTAATACCGTCTCTAACTAGCTTAACACCAAAAACTAGAGCTAGGATGGATAATTGACAAGATATTGGATATGTTATTCTCAAATTAGATGATTAAGATGTGTAAATCAACAAAACATGAAATTGACTATGAAAATCAAGTATCATTATAAAAGTGGTTGTAGATGCACTTATGGAACAAAGTGACCTAATAAGAATATTCTTAAAACCACCTCCAAATGTTGCATGCAAAGTTTGAAGTCTTAGGATCAAGGGGGCCAAGACCATCCAAGCTTTATCAATTAGCATGGCAACATTGACTTGTCTTGATAGCCACCATGACAACATTGACCGAATGGGGTAGTATTTTATAGGAAGTATGTGTGGACCTAAAATTTATTAGGAGGAATTTTGATAGAGGTTTCAAGCTCCTAAAAAATGGACACTTATCAAGATTAGAAAATTATATGTAATTTCATGTAAATTTATAAGGTCTTGGTACACATGATTGAAGCAAATAATACAACTTGTAGAAAGAAGGGTTCTTAAAATTGACAGGGATGATTGGTAATAACATACATGAGTACCCTAAGAGATCTTAGATCATAACATGTAAGGGAAGTACAAAAGTAAATAGCCAACTTTCCCCCCTTGAATGATAGGGAAATAAGGATAAAATATAATAATTAGAACACATTCATCTAATAAAAGTATGATTTCTAATTATAGGAAGATCCTAGAGATTGATACAAACTTGTAAAAAAACCTAGACCCAAAAATGATTTATTTAATACCTTAAATCAGGAAGTGGAAGCCTACTAGGTATCCTTGATCATATTTGATACCAACAAGTTAGCCTTGACCTTGTTGAACTATCACCTATAAATTTTGTAAGAGCTTCTTCATCACTTTTATGAGGTACTTCCCTTATACAACCTATTCTAGAAATCTCCAAAATTCTCTATAATTGTCTTGCAAGTTGATTTTTTGTATTTGAAAACCCTTTAAAAACAAACAATTAAGGATATAGTCTACCTCAATCAATCCCCTTATGGGATTTCAAGCTCAATCAATATCAAAATATTGAAAAAAATAGGCCACTAAATTAATCCATGTAGAACCTTTGTATTAATACCAATGGAATGGTAACACTACAAATCAAGCGGGGTAGGAGAATGGTTTTGGAAATGAGGTGTCAACTCAAGAAAAAATGATTTTGGGGATTCAAAGCTAACTAAGATGGAAAAGAGAAAACACAAGTTTTTAAATACTATGGCAAGGGTTTGATATGAAAATGACTACCAACACTTAAATGAGGTACAAAATGAGGTGAATCCACATAAGCAACACAAAGGGAGATGCCAAACATAAAAAACGGATAAAAAAACACAATGGAGGCTTAATGTCAATTGAGAGGGATGTTATGAGGTCTAAAAATTATATAAATGGAGGTAGGTTGATGAAATTTGGAGGGAAATGAAGAGGGAAGTAGAGACACAAAATTTATGGTTCAACAATGGAGATGGTGATGGTGGGCGATGGAAAATATATTCAAATGACAAAATAAATGGATGGAGATGGACTAGATGGATGCAAAGAAGAGGTTTGAAATAAATCTTATAAAAATATTAGAATAATATGTGAATTCTAAACAAAAACCACAAAAGGAAATGAATCACCCAATGGAAAACCCTTGATGTCAACCACCTAGTGATGATGATCTTGTTGTAGCATTATTCACTGACCAAATAAATGTTATCTAAGAGGTCAGGCATGAAGGTCACTCCTAAAATTTTGAAGTTACATTGGGGTGTCATTTATGAGTAGAAATAGTCAAAATAATATGAAACTCTTAAACTCACTTTTCTTATGTAAAATGATACAAATGTGGCTTGATTTCAAGAACTTGTTAGAATAATTTGATGATGAAAGCTTAGTAGGTGGGAAGCCCTAGTTATTAAAGATCTTACATTCTTATTTGGTGGCGAGATGATAAAAAGTTAAGATAATCTTATTATGTATCAAATTATGGGCATTGTTTGTGAATGAGAATCACGCTCAATTTTTTAGGAGACACAAAGCTTAAAGAGGGAATCTTATGATGGGTGGTCATATTGATTTTAATCTTGACAATTCGGGTTTTGGAAAGGATAAAGTGAGGATTTTAACTTAGGATAAGACTAGGTACAATAGTTAATGGTTCACCAAAGGGGAAAATGGGGATAACTTAAAAATAAATAAAGAGGGGGCAAGTACATGAGAAGAGGATAAAAATTAAATGAAATAGACAAATACAAAATCTCAACAAGAATGTGGGAACAAGGAAAATGGGTCATGGATGACTAGGGATGACTTAGGTTAAGAATGAGGGGTCAAAACACAACAAAAACACATACACATAGATTACGATTAAAATATACACAAAAACATAATAATGAAGTTATAGGGGTTGCAATTTTTATTATTACACATAGATGTCTAAGATGATGTATGCCCTAATAATGTGTTATAAATATATCATGAATTCTTTCTAACAATGTCTTTTCATAATTATTGATGTATTTTCTAAATAAACAATAAATATCTTTAAATAAAATAATATAATACACAAATCAACATAAACATGTGTTCCATCCAATTACAATAGCTAGTAAAAATATCAACAAGATTTAAATTTAAATTTTAAATTTTAAAAATTTAAGATTTAGATATGCGAAAAATTTAAAAATTCAAAATTAACATTTAAAAATAAATAATGATAAAATAAAATAAGATAATATCACAATCTGAATTTTATTTAAAAAATATATACTTTATACATCTACCATTATATTAAAACACTCTAATCAAATCAAAGTTGAGGGCATGGATATGCAATATTCACCATTAAGAACATATAGGAAAAATAAAAATAAGTCAGTAGCCCTAGGGAAGAATAAAGTTCATACCCGTTGTGCTATCACAGTCGGAACAACGGATTTAAAATAGCAACAGCACGCATGAAGATTTACAAGCAGGGTTTTGAAGCAGTATTTGTTAGAGTTAGTAGAAAAGATGAAAGCAACTTTAATTAACGGAGGCATTTTTCAGCGAGTTTATAAGAATGTGGCGAAGCTTATTCAGTCGGGGGCGGGGGAGGAAGAGGTAGAAGTGGCAGCATTGCGGAGCAGCCTGCAACAGCTGAGGGCCGACAAGGAGAGGAGCGATGCGCTATTGAAACAGAGGCAAACCCGCCTCAGCTCCCGCCAAACGGTCAAGCCCTTCACTCCTCTCCTAGTAAGTCAATCCATCGGTCTCCAATTCTGCTTTTTTATTCTCTACAATTAGAGTAACATATTCGAGGTTTTCACATTCTGTAAAGAAGGGCTTCTGGCAAAACTGTGTGTTTTGTTTACATTGGCGTTTGCATAGGAGTAGAATATTTATTGAGTATAAATTGAAAATAACTGTGGAACTTTTGTTTGCACCAATTTTTCGGAGGATAGATGATGATGAAACGTTGATGCAAACAAAACTTACAAAGTTATATCCAAAAACGTACTCATTCAAATTCATGGACTGTGGAAACCTCATTTCAGCCCTATAATATTTATGTTTTTGAGCATGCACAAGCAGAGGGATCCTTTGAACAAGTTCCTGCTTCGTGCGTCGAGAAAACCCAAGAAGCCCAATGCCATATCTCCTTCGCCATATAGTTTGTGGTTCCGTGACCACTGGAATCCGGTACTTTTTCTCATTTCTCCACCATTTCTCTTTTACCAATAAATTACTAATATCGTTTTGGTTTCAAGGAAAAACATCTGACTAGGTATTTGGTTTCCCTGATGTGAGCTACCAAATCCTCATTCTCTTTGGAAACTGTTTTGTTCTGCTACAAACAGGTCAAATCTGAGAATCCAAATATTCCATCCAGGGATTTGATGGTGATTTTGGGAGAAAAATGGAAGGCTTTGAGTACAGAAGAGAAGAAACCATATGAAGAGAAGTGCGAGTCTGAAAAGAAAGCATATGTGCAAGTAGTTCTACAATCCTATCAGATTATGAAAGCTTCTTTTCATTTGCATCGGATATTTACAATGCTTAACCTCATCACTCATCATCTGTGAAGGTTGCTGAACAAGAGAAACGTGAGCTTAAAGCGTTAAAGATTCTTTATGAGCAAGAGAAACAAAAGGCAGCACTTGATCTCCTGCAGCAGTATGTCCAATATAAGAAGGTAGATTGAATATGACTATTTTTTTTTTTTTTTTTTCAAAGAACTGAAAATGCAATCTAGCAATGAAGGTTACAGAAAAATGTATCATGTCAAAAGCTAAAGAAGTACTTAGTTTAAAATTAAAATGTATCTAGCAACATTCTTCTAAAAGAAAGTCAAATTATTAGTAAGTGATTTTCTTGTTGTTAGCAGGATGCAGATGCAAATGAAAGAAGTAAGAGGTGTGTGTTCAGACTTAGATACATGTCCAATAGTCTCTCTGCATAAACACTGTATTTTGTTTACTATTTGGTATTTGCAGAATTATCATGTATTTTGATTAATTTTCTTGTGCGTACTAGGAGAGAGAAAGATTCAGCAAAGCCAAAGAGGGCAATAAGTGCATATGTTGCATTCTGCAATGAACGCCGTGCAGCACTGCTTGCAGAGATGCACGATAGTAAGGAGGTATGTAGGTTTTCATTCCAGTGTGAAATGTATTTCTACTTTATTGATTGTGTTTGGTGTGTTAAATGAGTTCTTTATACTCGACAGACTTTAAAAATGTTGGGGAGGGAATGGAAGAACATGACCAGAGAAAAGCGATTTCCATATGAACAGGTATACGCTAATACTAATTTATCTACTATTAATTATTACAAGAATACGCTTAGAATTAACATCTCCTACACAAACTAAAGGCTATATCATTTATGAAGATTGCTGCAGAAGCAAAAGAACATTACACACGTGAGCTAGAGCTGTATAAGAAAAAGAAGAATGAGGTATGTAGTTTGGACTTGGTGGATTGTAATGGCTGTATAAGCTTAGCTGGATTGAAATGGCTTTATTGTAAATGTTTACAAAAAAGGTTCCTATACAGTTTTTGAAAGACCTCTAAGAAACCATTCATCTTGAGGGTCTGGAAAGTTTGGCATGTGGTAACTTTGGAACAAAAATAAAACTTTCTCTATCATGAAACTAAATAAACATTGCTTTTTTGGAAAAGAAGGTGAACATTCTAGGATTACGAACTAGAGGAGAATATTAGATTCTCATTCATTTTCCGATTCACTACTAAAACAAGAAAAGTAATAAGTTCTGTGCACACAGGAAGCAGATTCAATTTTCATGCAAGAGGAGGAGAGGAGAAAAGTTGAAAGAGAGCAAGCACTGCAACTTTTGAAGAAAAAGGAAAAAGAAGATATACTAAGAAAGGTTGCATTATGCTAGGGATTATACATGATTGTTTTCTTTTTAATTATTTTAGGCTAAAATAGCTAAACATTTTGTAGGAGGTAGCTTAGGAAAGACGATGTTTTGTGTTAGCTATTAATGTACATACACTCTTCTTCTCTAGTCTATTGCAAGTTTAATTTTTTCCTTTTCAATTTTTCTTTCTAATTGGTATTAGATTCTAACACTATTTTCTAATTTTTATTTACTTGATCAAGTCGATGTAGGCATGAAGTCATTTGTTTCATAGTTTATCTTGTTTAGGATTTTTTATAACTTGGACTGCAGACTTATCTGTTCTACGATCTTTTATATTGTATGGCATCATAGACTAAGAAAGCCATTTTCCCTTAATTCCATGTTGCCATATGTTGAAGAATGTTGGTTATTGAAATGTGTGCCAAATGGGAGCATGCATCTTATGTGTACTAGACTAAAAATCTCCGTATGAATTTTCTCTGAGATGCAGACTATAAATGAAAAGAAGACTATAAATGAAATGAAGCAGCAGAAAGAGAAAAATACTGATCCTAACAGACCAAAGAGATCCCTAACATCATTTATGCTTTTCAGGTTTGAAAACTGATTGTCTATAACTTAATTACCGCAATTGATTATTCTTTAAATCTGTTATTGATTTGCATGGGTTATGAAGCATTTTCTATGATGATGTGGTTTGATACTGACACTCAGATTGTTTATGTGCCGTTCTTACAGAAATGAGACAAGGAAAATGCTACTTGAGACAAGACCCGGCATCAGCAATAAAACCATTGATGCACTTATTTGTATCAAGTGGAAGGTAATAGTTTTGGCATATACTTGCTCATATTGTAGGTGAACAAGGTTCTCGTTTTATGCTTAATAGAGGTAGAGATAAATACATGTCAAGTACATGGTACCTCATTTTATATTTGTTTCAGGAATTGGGAGATGCTGAAAGGCAAATGTGGAAAGATCAGGCATCAAGCGCCATGGTACAATATAAAAAGAAGATAGAAGAATACAAAAAAAATTTGGAGTAGCAGAAAAAGCAACTTGAAATCTATTTCCATGATTCATTAAGAACCGCCACTGGAAAATCCTAGCCCAACCATCATGACATCATGATTTGCATATTTTCGAAACAAGCAAAGGTTGCATTGATTACTTAAGGATGAATACGTTAAATATTTTTAGCTTTTGTAGAACATGTCAGTTTAATATGAGGCAGACAAAAGCAAAATGAGATCGATTTTGCTCAAGAGTAAATGTGGCTGGGCCACAACATTGTAGTTAGTCATTTTTGAAACAAAGCGTACATTGATCCCTTATAGTGGAGACATGTTCAATCCTTTTAGTTGAACATGTCAGTTTTGGTTGAACTTTTCCTAATCTTGGCAAATCTTAATTCATTGAATAATATTTTTAGGTTTTAAAGCTTATTATGCAAATTTGGTGAATCTCAACAGAAGCAATACACCAATTTTTTTTGTTATTTTTTCTATTTAGGTGGAAAATTCACAAAGGCGATGTGTCCAGGCAAGACATCCAAAACTAAGACAAAGAGTTACAGGATCATATCAAGCCCCTAGTGGAACATGTACATTGAGAAGCTCCCAATTTCGTTGCCACTAGCACTAACAACCTCCTTTTCACCTGTCTTGGAATCTCAGGACCCTGTTTTTGATCTCTCACATTAGCTTGAGCTTTGTGCTGTCTATAGTCCCCGCACAAAGTCAATCATCTCAGACACCTTATTGTTTGGTAATCTCTTCAAAAAATCAAGATACACCCTTCCATACCCAGAAGGTGTATGGGGATAACCTGGCGAGCTAAATTGGTCTTAGTATCATTGTTTGTAGCTGAAGGAGCGTCATTTGCTGCAGCTTCCTTTCCTTGTTGGTACCTTTTCATCTTTTCTGTACGGTATTGTCACCAATACCCTCCCTGTCATTCTTAGAAGGCTGAACCTCATTTTTATTAACTTGCTAATTAATATCCCTGACCAAATAGAAAGTCATGTTCTGTATATTGACAACATTATCAGTACTCTATACCTGTTTTTGATACTGTTGCATCCCAGTATTAAGACCCCTAAAGTGGGCTTAGCATCTTTGTTACCAGCTGAAAGAGCATCGTTAGCCACAGTTTGCATTCTTTGTTGGCACATTCCCTGCCTTTTTGCTGTGACTAGAAGATGATGCACATCATCTACATTGTCACCAATACCCTCCCTTTTCTTGGAACATTGAACCACATTCTTATCAATCTGCTTATTGTTCAAGGCTTGACCAAAAAGAAAAGTCTTTTCTGCTAATAGACATCATCGCTTTTACCTTTGTACCCGTTCCCAATTCTGTTCCATCCAATATTAACAGACCCCTGATCCTGGTATTCCTTTCTAACAATATCCAGTCTCTCATCATCTATTCCAAGTTTCTCAAACCATACCACATCCTGAGTAGTTGGGTACATGGACAACTTTGGGGAAGTTACCCATACCCACAAAATAGGTTGGATGGTATCTCAGGACACCAATGCTGAGAAAGTGCGTGGGTTTAGATTCTAGAATTATTAGTAGACACTCTTTTTGAAAGATACACCTGCAATGCAACAAATTTAGTAGACACTCTTTTTGAAAGATACACCTGCAATGCAATAAATTTAGCAACAAATTTAGTAGACACTCTTTTTCTCTTTTTGAAAGATATAGTTCCTCATTTTACATAAAAACCAAACAATCTCTGTAGAATTAACTAACTAGAGCTTTCTCGTAAGTAAAGAAGGTTTGCCATCTCCACAAGAGCTTATGATCCCAAGCAGAACATCAAGCTATCTTTGAGGATACATATGGAACAAATTTTCATGAATCTTTTCCATATATTTGACCACAAACAGAACTTTCATCTACAACCGAATAACATTTAGCATGCAACAGCACCTGCTGCTACTTTCTAATTTAAGAGAAACCATTCAAAATGGGATTTCTTAGGTTCTATACATAAGCCCACAAAACATTAAGTTGATCAGATCATCTTCCTTGTGGGTACAATAACTTCTTATCAAGGTTTAAGTAGGTTTCAGGGCTATGTGAAATCATTTCATGCAATTGTTAGTGGAGATTTTAAGAAAAATCATTACAAATTTTGGTGTAAAATCTCATAATCTCAGCATCAGCAATTATGTAATGGAATTTTATAAAATTAATCAATTCAGTCCAAGAATCCTGTTGCTATTTACAAAGATATCAACAGAAGTTCTAATTCCTTTGTCAAATTAAAATTTAATAGAACACTGGTTGAATTGCTATTTCCTAATTATTTTCAATTTTGCTGGAGTCAATACTGCAACATTATCTTTCACTTATATCTATTTCCGAAGCAATTTGAGAATTAAGATTTCTGCTCTTGCTTTACATGCTGTACACTCACTCAACTTCGTAGCCCCTCTTGCTATATATGGATCCCAACTTCTCCCATTTAGTCCCATCTTTTGAGCATTGATCATTGTATCAGCTTCCTCTTAGATTTTGAGCACGAAGTGCCACTTGCTAAAAAATGATGCCTCCTCCATGGCCCCTGAGTTTTGAAAGATCCTGATTATGCTCCTCTATACCTAGGAAATCTTCATCGCTTTCTCCATTACTCTCGTGCCATTACTAGGGCCAACTTCTCTACTAAAAGAAAAATGGTTGTTTCCTGAAACGAAAAGCCTGTCCTAATATATCTTTTTTGGTTGATGAGATGGAATATCACCAATGGCTGCTCAAAGAAAAAGGATTAATCCTAGTCCATGATAATATTCTCAAGCTGAAAGGGTGGGATTACACATTTGAAGAAGGCCCTTGGTGTATGCAAGATCTTTTCATGAAACACTGATCGCCTATACATTCCTCCCTCATAGAAGAGACCATGGTTCTAGTGTGGGTCAGGTTACCACTACTATCTTATGAGTTCTATCAAGCCCATGCTTTAAAAAAACAGGGATCAACATTATGGAGTTTATGGCAACTTCTGATCTCATTCTAAATTTGGGAGTGCTCAATAATAACCTGAGAATGAACAAGGATTGATTTGAAATTGGATTAGTTGAATTAGTGAAATCTGCTAACTTAGTCACGTAATGTTCTCATGAAGATTTTCTTTGTATGTCACACCCTTAACAACTCATTCTAGCAAGAAACTTGACTGAACAAATTTGCGGATATTAGATTCATAGGGCAAAGCAGAGGGGAACACCAAGAGGTTCAGATGCTTAGGGCGTTGATTTCATGCTGAAAGCAGACATGGGTGACCAATTTGACTCTTGTTGATTACATTTAATGGGTTCAACTCTAGTCAAACTTTTCTTAGGTAAAGACAATTTACACAGATGAGTTCAGCCATGACTGAAACCATCCTTATTGGGCAAATAATGGATCTTGTGGCTTTTTGGCATTTGAAGTGTTCCAAATTCTTTAGTTTTATTTACCAAAGGTTTTTGTGCTTCGCGTATGTTGCTAGTTTGCTACTTTTGTTCCTAATGTACCTCTAAGAGAGGCCATTTTAACAATTTGGGTTTTCTCTTTAATATTTCTCTTTGATAGTGTGATTATAGAAGTGTGAGCACTTGTAGGTCTTGTATGGTGTTTTGACATTGCTGGTTGTGCAAGAGAAGTCCATGAAGGCCTTTCAAAGACCTGAGGTTTAGATCCTTCACTCTTCTAGATTTTTCTTCCATTTTAGGCTTTTATAATGCTCTATGACATTTTTCTTCATTTTTATGTTTTATGCTCTCTAGTTGCTGATATATGTTTCCTTTCATTGTTTATTGCTATTAACAATACTTGGCTTCATGCACATGGATTCTATTTCTATAATTTTAGACATGGAACAACTTCATCAATTATTTTACATTAAGGTTGAATAGGATATGTCTTGGCGAACTATCTAGTGGAATGTCCACACTAATTGAAGGTTAGATTGATATCTGAACAAGTTTTCTTGTATTATGTGTGATCAGATTTGAATATATATATGCTCATTACTAGAGTGACTAGTACATGTGGACATGTAGAGTTGTGTCCTTTCTAACAAGAGATAGACTCCAAAGATTGGGTACATAGAGTGAGAAGCATGGCACTTTGATGGTGCAACACCCATTATGAAGAAAGACTTCTCAAGCAAGAAGATGTGGCAAGTGGTTCTCTATCTATGAGGAAGTTAGAAATAATCACAGTGACACTAATGGAGAAAATGTGAATGTCCTTGGGGATCCTAAAGCTAAGGAGCAACTGTCTTATCAAGAGAAAGTGCAGCCCCATGGTGATTGAAGTTTTATAACAACACCACCTTCAAAGCCAAGAACTTATGAATGAAAGGTAGATGTGGAAAAACTTGACCATTGGTTGGTACAACTTGAGGTATATTTCAATGTGCGTTGTATTAGGAAAAACCACAAATTTCCTTTCCCAAGTTAAGATTAGTAAATTGTGCTTCTACTTAGTTTGAAAGGCATTCTCATTATTTATATTTATACATTAGCAACTATTTGTTCTTGGGATGGTTTTAAGAGGCTAATAAAGATAGAGTTGGAATCCATAAATTACAAAGAAGAGAGACCTATCAAGTGGCAACACTACAAGCAAAATCAAGGACAAATTGTGCAAGGGTGCACTAGTGGATTTCATACAAGGACTATCTAAATGGACAAAGAGAAGTAAGAAGATTTTTTGATGCACATAAATGGCCTTTGTAGCCACTTGAGGAGGTCCATTTTGCATTGCAAGCCTAAATATATAGATTAAGTATGTTTTAGTGCATAATATATTGAAATGGACAAGGCAAAGAGTCCAACTCTTTCTTCAAAGACAAGGGCAACAAAGTTATTGGAAATTATATTAACTACTAATGACATCATTCATACGTGATGGATCAATTGATTTACATTAATTAGCATTTGGCTTATGTAAGTCACTCCCTTCATTGACTCAACAAATACCTATTTCAACTAACCATAATAATAACAAACACATTATTATAACATGACATTAACCTACTAATATATTAACCCCTAATAAATTTAGTAACATATTTATTTGCTATGATGTAATATTTCCAACATTCCCCCTTGTTACATCACTCTAATGAAGGTAGGAACATTGGTATTGGCTCTACACAAGCACAACAACCCAAGTAAATATGTACACAACTCACCAAGTAGTTCAAAATTCATGGACACATGATATCCATAGACAGGCCACCAAGTTATCAAATCTATTTAATAGGGACACCCACACTATTGACAAGAATGAATCACCATGGACAAGAACACATGCCATCCATCATAAATAATGTTCAATAGTAATACACACCCTATTCGTTATCAAAAGTTCTTCAACAAAGACACATTGAAATCAACAATAAACTTATAATAAATGTGGATAGAGCCGCACACGCTTTCTAGTACACAACCTTGCCTTTGAATAAGGAACAAACACACTATTCACAAGTACAAAACCCCCCTCTTATGAATTGAGGCACACTCGCTATCCACAATACACAACTCTAACTATGAATGTAGACATACTTTGCATTCAATGTAGACATTTTCATTTTATCATTTCATCATTATCCTCATTTCTTCTATCTATATTAATTAAATTAATTATTTAATTAAGCTAATATTTCCCCTATTTATCCATAATAATTAAATTTATTTTGATCTTTTAATATCTATATTAAGTAAATATTTTTTATTATTTAATTAATCCATCACTTAGTATTTTCCCTCCAACATTAATTAAATTCAAATTAAATATTTTCCTCTATAGTTATTTAATTATAAACAACTATTTAATTAGCTTTCATTTTAAAAAATTAAAATAATTTATTTAAATTAATATTTATTTATTTCTCTATCATTTTGAATTTATTTATTCATTTCTTCTAATTTTCTCTCCTTCACCAAAATTCAAATTATAGGTCTTACCCTATCTTGAATTTCCCTATCCATTATCTTTCAAGTTAATCTCCATCGTCGATCAAATATCCAAGTGGAAGAGGGTTGGATTTTTGTTAAAGGCAAGAAAGCTAAGTTCTCTAAGCCTTCTTTTGACATGACTCTCCGCTCTCACAAGAGTAGCTCTAAATGTAAATCTTAATGGTTCTTGGTTGGGGGTTGGTTTTTGGTTGGCTACAAGCTATTCATCTTGCAACTTTGTTTTTGTTTGTGGGTGTCCTTTTTACCCTTGGTTGTCTGTGCTTTCATGTTCCTTATGTTAGGACAACTTTCTGATTGAGGGTTCCAAATCCATTCAAAATCTTACTGTAAAGGGTTTCAGATCCCTTCAAAACTTGTTTTTACCTTAATCAAAAACTTTAATTTCATTCAAACCCCCTAGCACTCTCATGATCAAATCTTAGCACTTTTACTATCAAGCATTATCAAACAAGCATCTATCAATCATCAAGCCTTCAATCTATCATGTTGATATGAAGGTTATGTTAAAAGTATGAAAGCAATCTACATCAAGCATTCAAGTACTTATCAAAGAAACAATATAGAAATCTAAGGTCTTTGCTTGGTATTATTGTTTATGATTTGATTTTATGCATAGATCTTAGGCTTTATCAAGTGATTGTTAAAGTGTGAGTTTTGTACTTTCATTGCATTGTTACTATTTGAGATTCACATTTTCATCCACACACAAAAATAGTTCTAAATTACAAATTGGACATACTCTACATCTATACGTACAAAAGTAAGGAATATATCTCCAAATCCCCTTTGCTCAAAAGGGAAACTGATATAAAAAATTGTTACCTCTCAAACAATTTACCATCTGTAATTGATAAGATAACTCTAGATGGAAATGTGCCTCCATCCTCGTGTGTCCTCTAACCTCGTCTTTAATCTCCTTAGAATATATTAATTGGATGCAATATTAGTAAATCTAAAAATTTCAAAACCACAAATACTATGTGAAAGAGACATAACATATAATCATATTTAAATTTAAAAAATGGGGTTAGTTTTGACTAATAATACTCTTACAATAAATCAATTTTTTAAATTTCTATATTTATAACTATTTGTGGTTCAACAAATCTATTAGCACCATGGTAAAATTTTTAAGAATTTTATTTAATTATATTTAAAAATTCGTTTGTAATCTAAAATTTGATATTTTGTCCATTGACATCCAAATATTCTGATGCATAATCTCAAAACTTCCTTTTTAAGATCCATAATGAACCCCTCTCTCTATATACTTCTTAAAACTACTTTGCAAAACCTCAAAAAGAAAACCATAGTGAACCACTCTATATGTATATATTTCTTAAAACTAGTTTGCAAAGTTCATTCACCCTTATACTTTTCATTAAAATCAAGCTGACTACTATCTTCCATTGCCAATTACTTAAGCAATTTATTTCCCTTATATGCTAAGCATTTATCAATTATCACTTTTGGAGTGAACCATCTCATTGGGTTACTCTACCAATGAACCACAAGATGCATGTGATTAGGTTTTTTGAAGTGGGCGATGCACAGATAAAGTAATCAATGTGCCATTATGTCATTGGTCCATTTACAATTTTGTGGCATAGTACAAAGTTTGGGGGGAACCAAAGGCTTATGGGTCACAAGTCACACTATCTCACAAGGTTGAGAAGAAGGGAGGCAAAATTCTCGTGATTACTCATTCAAAACTTCAAAGTATCCATTCCATGGTGGCTACTTTGTGTTTGTGGGGAACCAAAATAGGCCCTCATTGTTCATATGCAGGAGCCATGCTTTATTTTAATTACTATTTGCTTGGTGTGTTATGGGTGGAGGCATGTGATTGTCACTTAGACAAAGTGGTGGGGTCATGGCAAATGTGAGAAATTTTCGAAGGGGATACATGCTAGTTTCATGTTCATTGCAACCAATGTTGGATTGTAGGAAACAAGTTTCTTGGTTGTTTCCAACTGCCTATACCCTGCTAGCCTTTGACCTTATATTTCACTCAATGATAACTGTTGGTGTTGCAGAGAATGCATTAGCATGAAGGCATCAAAACACATAATGAGAAATATGTGGACTTGTCCATTGGCCAATAGGAAGACACGCTCTATACTGCATCATGTTCTTTTAAGCTAAGAAAATAAGGTGTTTACATGTGGATCCCAATGGCATCTAATAACATATAAATGGTGGGCACAAAATAAAAATGATTTTGCCTTGTGAAAGTATATGTGGTAGGTTTCTGTTCATTGTGGGTGTTATAGGCTTGCAGGGGTTTAAGTTTCTCACCCATTTATGAGCGCTCACACCCACCAATTGTTGTTCATATAAAGCTTTTCAAGCCTTTTTTCTTAGCCATCGATCTGCACCAACTTATGATAGAGTGACACAATTAGTGAATGAAATTCAGTCTATGTATTTTCTCTGTTGCAAATTGTTTTCTCAACCATGCCCTAATTTTCACCATGTTCCTTATGAGGAAACAAAGCTTAGATGAAACTGGAGGCATTTCTTTTGGGCAAGTTCAAAAGCCTTCATTGTTTATGTTTTTGTGAAGGATGTAGGAAGAATTTTGTAAAGTTTATAAATCAACGAGGATTTGAGTTTGAATTGTAATTGAATTCAAAATTATATGTCAAGGTCATAAATTTATAATTTGTATTTTAGTTATTAGGAAAATTCTAGAACAATTTTTCAATATTAGATAAATCTTATATCTATTTTCACAAGTAGTCAAAATAATCTCAAAACATATAACTATTAAAGACACTTTAGAGCTAATTCCTTAGTTTATGAAAATATTAAAATAATATTTTGTAAATGAAAAAGTAAACATTAGGGATGCAACAACTACACTTTCTAGGATCATTCTATTTAAGAATATGTATGACAAGAGGAACTTTCCAAGACTAATCATAAATGCTTGAAAGATCTAGATCTACCATGATAGTGGTTTTAAATTACTTTCTAGCACCGGAGATAATAGAACAGGCCTATAAATGTTATGATGATAAATCTAGAGTAGTGAGGAACTTTGAAGGTAATCATATTTTTATTTTGAATAGGAAATTAACCCAAAAGGTAGTTGGATTGAGATTAGAGGCAAATAAAGTATTCAACCTACAACTTTTGACACTAGAATACATAAGAGATTTTTATGTCTATAAGGGAGTCAAGTTACCTTACTATAGAAACTAAGCATGGGAAACTAAGAAGAAACCTATCATTGAGGATGACGTTGAGCCTTTAGATACTAAAACGTTTGAAGGCTATTTTCAAAATGTGTATTAAGGCTTGTGTCAAATATTTGGAATAGGTGTAGATAAAAAAATCTCCCATGGATGGTGATGTTTTTTCATGACAATCAAAATGCTCATGTTAATAGTTTGTTTGGTTATGGAGAATTTTTAGCTACACACATTTGTAAATAAATTGCAAATTTTAGAAGGCCAAAAGTCAAAATAAATGTGAAAAGATTTGATATATTTTGTCTTATTTCATATATTTATTTTTTCTTTGGTTGATGAATGGGATAAAAGACTAGGTGAGAAATACATATCACTTATTTCATCATGGGACGAGTTCAAGCCAATAAGTATTTGTCTGTTCATATGGAAATGGACCATCTTTATTCTTCATACCATACTTAGATGAGGATTTAATTATTAAAAAAATGAGGGTTTTTTCAACCCAAACTATAAAATTAAGTTAGATTTTTCATTAGACCATTGGAGTTTAAGCCTAAAGAAAAAATCATAAAAAGTTAGGGTGATTATTAAAAAAACAAAACTTGAATTATTCTCAAAATGTATGGATCCATAGTTGTGCCTAATAGATTGTCATGTATTGTGTTAGATATAATTGCATATTTGGAAGCTCTAAGGAAAATGTTTTCTATAGACTAGGATCATTTCAAGAAACCTCAAAAGAGTAGGTTGCTTCCCCCTTTTACACATATTGATCATTTTGAGATACTAAATAAAGAGGCATTGACTAAAATGTTTGAGATTATTTTTGTATGCATTTACATGAAGCAATGAATTATGACCTTGAGAAATTCATTAATTGAATGAAAAGGGTAAAAGGAAGAAAAGGTTATGATCATGAGTATAATGAACTTGACGACTTGATAATGAGTTGAACAAATTATTTCGGTAAGGTAATAAGGGGATAACTATGTCTAAAGATAGTTGCAGCTAAAAAGGGAAAGATAAACGATAGATCAAAACTATCCTAGAGCATTCTCTCAAACCCAATTGAGAGAATGGAATGTCTCCTTGATACTATTGAAACAAATAGAAAGATGCCAAACTAAAAATATTTTGTATAGCCATAAATGTTTGTATTACAACAAACTCTTGAGATATAAGTACCACAATTGCAAGTAGTAGTTTAAATACAACCAAACCCTATAATCCATATAGTATTAAAAGTGCCATTAGTTGCTTAACGAGTAAGGAAAGAGTAATAGGAAGAAGGATTCAATTATGTGGAAATTTTAGAAGAAATAATTCCCAAAGTTATTTCACAATCAACATCAAAAATAGCAAGGAGGAATACTGAGGAAATCTCTGTGACAGTGGTTGCAGGCATTCATGTTCAGGATAATGGCGAGCTGGATTAGCATGATAAGGCAATTCAAGTGGAAGAGTGTTGGATTTATGTTAAGATCAAGAAAGCTAAGTTCTCTAAGCCTTCTTCCGACATGACTCTTCGCTCCCACAAGAGTAGTTCTAGATGTAAACCTTGATGGCTCTTAGTTGGGGGCTGGTTTTCGGCTGGCTGCAGGATGTTTTTCTTGCAACTCTGGTTTTGGTTGTGGATGTCTTTATACCCTTGGTTGTCTGTGCTTTCATGGTCCTTTTGTTAGGAAAACTTTATGTTTGAGGGTTCCAGATCCATTCAAAATTTGATTGTAAAGGGTTTCAAGTCCCTTCAAAACCTGTTTTACCTTAATCATAAACATCGACAATAGCACTAAAAGATGAGAACATGGAAAAGGATACTATAGCCTTGGTTGAGATTTCTAATTTTGTTAAATATTCAAGCACTAAGAGAGTAGTAAATTCATTCCTCTAGAAAACCCTTTGCTTATTAAAGTTAGATCTCCAACATGACATCTAGAAGATGAATTAGCTGTCTCTGATGTTATTAAACATGCAAAACTACTACAAATGTAAGCTTCTCAAATGAGTATGCAAATCTAAAATTTATTAATGCAACATTCGATTAACCATTAAGATTATATGTGGAAGTATCTAACAAAAAATAGAAATTAAAAAACCATAAGAATATGAAACATAACATTGAACATATGTGGAGAAACCCATTTGAGAAAAAATCTACTACCAAAGCGTACAAGTCTATATTAAACTTTGAAACAAGTGTACACAATCAACCAAATTCTCTCTTCAATTTGATAATATTTCAATAGTAACTATGTAACTATAAAACAACCTTTATAATCTCTATCCAATGCATACAATATACATAGGAGAGTTGAGAGGAAACTACAAGTGGATTCTTCAAACCATAACACTCTAAAACTATGGTAAGGAGAAAATCTAATGCCCATGTAAATCAATACATCCATGAATAAAAAACATAACTCAAGAATCGTTGACCCATGTGAAGAGTAGGCACAAATCCCCAAAAATGTGACTCTATTATACACCCCATTACAATTTGTGGAGCTAAAGCGACATGTAAATATTCTCCACTCTTTCTCCTAGCATCTAGGATTGAAAAAGTGGTGTATTGATGTCAAGTCAAATTGTAATCACTACTATCATGCTCCACCTCCCTCTTAATTCCAATACAACCAATGTTTACAAGTAATAAGGAAAATAATAAAATATTAATGTTTCTCAACCACCTACATGGACATCCAAGTACCCATTCCAAGATATTTGGAGTTTCAACATTATACATTATGATTGCCAATAAATGTCACGTTGTCCTAGAATCCTCCCACTTGATATTATACATTATAATTAAATTTTAAAATCATAAAAAGTATAGGATGGCCCATGACTTCCTTGCACTAAGAGAACTTATCTACACTCACTAGTTTGGTAAGTGAATCTATAATATTATCTCAAGTGCTAAAATTTTGTAACATGGCTTTACTATTATCTACAATATCATGAACAAAGTGGTACTAGACATCAAAATTCTTAGTATGAGCATGGTACATGAGATTCTTGGCCAAATGGATAACACTCTGATTGTGTGTCACATCCAACTTGAATCGCCTCACAATCAAAAGCAACTCCTAAACAACCATATTTCTTCTTTAAATCCATGCGTGGTAGTCGTATACTTTTTTATTAGTAGATAAAAAAACTATATGATACTTATTACTCATCCAACTAATAGCATTACCAAACAAAGAAAACACATATTGACTAGTGGACTTTTGACTATTCAAATCATCCATGTCTAGTAAAATTTCTCACATCATTAGAGCTATGATAATATAATCAATAATTAGAAGCCACCCAAAAATATCTAAATAATCTCTTAACATGATTTTAGTGAACTCTACTAGGATTAGGCATAAACTTTCCAAGAACACCTATTGTTTGGGTCTACAAAATATCACATACATTAGGCTACAACAACACTAATGTAAGACATGTTATACAACCCTCTAGATCATCATCTAACTTAGGACACACATCCAATAAAATATTAGTGCATGTAGGTAAAGAAATATTCATAGGTTTACTATTGTGTATAACAAGTCACCACAAAATAATGTTAACATATTGATGTTGACTTAGATTTCTATAAAGTCAGTCATTGTTGATTTTCATACCCAAAATCAGCATAACTACATCTAGATCCTTCATGTCAAATTCTCTAGAAAGTTAATTTTTAAACTCCCTGATCATTGTGTTGCTATTTCCAATCCATGTCATCCACATACAAGAAAATAAATAGACTCTATTATAATATACTTAATATAAACACAATGAACCTCTTTGCTTCTAACAAAACCCAACTTCAAAGAAAATATATCAAAAATTTGATACACATGCAAGGTGACTGTTTCAAACCATATAAAGACTATTTTAACATGTAAACCATGTTATCTTTGTTTTACCTCAAACCCTTCTTATTTTATCATGTAGATTTCGTCTTCAATATTTGCATGCAATAAATCGTTTTTAACATCCATTTGCTCAATCTCAAAATTACAAGCTGCCCCAATAGATAACAAGAGTCTAATTGAGGATATTTTAACAATACGAGATTTATTTTTACCAAAATTAATTCTCTCTCTCTAGAAGTAGCCCTTGGCTATCAATTTTACCCTAGATAGGTCTCTAATTGACCATATAGTCGAATTTTATTTTTATGCACCCACTTGCAACCAACGAGATGTTTTTCTTTAGGAAAATGAATAAGATATAGGTATCACATCTATCAAAGGTCATCATCTCCTCCTACATGGTGCAAATCCAATACTATCCTCTAAAGAAAGAGCCTCTGAGAAATATTTTAGATCATCATTAGTATATAACAAAGAAAAATACATTATAAAAAACTAGTGAGCTATACTTGTCAACAATAGGGTTATGTTGTCTCATGGATCATCTTAAGACTAGAGTCAAGGCCTCTACCTATTCTTATCCATGTTCATCCTACTCAAAATATCATATGGACCCTCTTCTTCCTCTAATCTAGGATCTTGTTCTTCAACATGTGCATATTTATGATTTTTGACCTTAGTATCAAAATACAATAATTTGTTTCCTTCTTTTTATCTAACTATAAAGGACCTAAAAAATCTCTAAACTCTTGTAAAATAATATCTCTATAATAAATCATTTTCTAGGTTAGTGGATTATAAAGCTTGTAACCTTTAACATTCTCACCATAACCAATAAATATTCATTTTTGTGCTTTTGGATCCAATTTAGATTACTTTTCCTAAGGTACATGAATGAAATTATCACAATAATAACCCTTAAATGTGAGATAGACTTCATATGGTTTTTTGTTAGCAAGATCCAAACAAGGAGATCAATTTGATGCCATGTGGATTATTTGATGATGTCAACAACCTTTTAAGTTGTCTTTTCTTGATGGGTCCTCCTGGATGACATGTAAAGTGATTTGACATGTAAACACTTTATTGGTTGAAGATCTTTCAAAGCATGTCAAATACATTCAAACTAGTCAGATCAAATTGGATCGTTGGATCATGTCCTTTCAACAAAAGATCAATGACCCACATTCACACTTGGTGAATGATTAGCTGGATGTTCCTGGCTTGTGCAGACTAGTTAGTAATGGTGGACATGACATGTTATCGGATTTTTATGAAGATTTCCTCTATAAATGTTGCAATTCAACCTAGCAATCAACTCATTTTACATTTTTCAAGCCTGGAGAGTGAAATTTTGAGCTTCTACAATGAACTAGGGTTTCTTGAAAATGAAGAACAAGTAAGTGGTTCTTTATTTGTGAAATTCATAAAGCTTCCAGTTCTAGGATTTATAATTGAAACTTGTGCATTTTGTCAATTATTTAAAAATCATCAAAATCTTAGAGTTGCATACATAAACTATAGGTTAAATAGTGAATTATAGCCATGAGTCAAATAAAGGGTTATTCATCTTCATCCAAAAGACCTTTTGATAAGGATTTAATTGTACAACTCCCTCATTCCGCAAGAAAATTTATCCATGCACATGGTCCTGGTATAATAGCTGGCCTGGTTGATAATGGGAGAGAATGCAAAGAAGCAAAGATCCCTCTACTTGATGGAATTTATTTTCTCACCAATATAATAAGAGAGTTTATAGGGTTCCAATATTCAACGTTTGGACCTATGACCTTGGGAAACTGATTGTCCCTAATGTATTCATGGATGTAGGGATGGTTAGGCATATTTCCAATAATTATGATGAGAATGTTAGGTTAATTAAGGAAACTAATGGGGAAGAATTGGTCCAAATTGACAAAGCCTCTATTTCTGAGGTTTTTGGGTTGAAATTAGCTGCTAACAAGGTCATTGGTTTTGACCTTTTTAAGAAAAATACTAGCAATACAAGAACAAATATAAGGTGCATTGGCTTCCAAAGCACAAAATCAAGGGTTTTAACAAGAGGTCTATGAGAAACCCCACCAATGAAGTAGAACCTTTCAACCTAGATACATTTGAAGACTACTTCATAAAGACCTAGTATACACTGTACCATGTTTTGAGGGGTCATGCCAAGACCAAGATACCAGTGCCCCTAATGTACATGGTTGCAGACATCTAGAACCCTATGGTTAATATTGAGTTTGATTTTGCCACATACATCTCAAATGGCATCCACCAACAACTAGTGGATACTAAGAAAAGTAATAAGCTAGTGAATTTCATGTGGTATTCTCTTCTATTCCACATGTTTTTATGTGAGGGAAGAACAAAATGGGATAAATCCCTAGAGGTTCATATGGAAGCTGACAAGGGAAAATCTCTTCATATCCGATGTTGGACCCATGTATGGGACATGCATTGTGATGCTTCCAACTTTATTTAAGCTTTGAAAAATTATTTGTCAAAAGGGTTTTGACCATCATGATGGTTAGAGAAGATAGATTGTAGAAGGAAATCTTGGATTTCCTAAGGCCAAAGGATAAAGTGCCAAAATTGGGCATACAACACAATTGAGGAGATTGGTATCTCCATATTGACTCTACAGTGATTAGGGTGTATGGGTGCCCTGTGCGACCCCATGTCTTGCCAATTGATTCCAAAAGTTGACAAGGTAACAACCTCTTGTGGGAAACTTAGTTATAGGGGAGACCTATTGCGCCAAACTGAGTGACCTCCAGATTTTAAAGAAGTCAGCTTCTTCTGTAATTAGGGTTTTGGAATGGGAAAATGAAGCAAATATAAAATAAAATGATCTAACTAGGGCGATACGCCAAGATTTAGATATTAGGCACGATAAATCTATCTTTAGGGATAAGACTTAAGGGCTCGTTGGTGGTCTACTATGTTCCAAAAAGGAAAAACAAAGATAGAATCCTGAATGATTCACTTGTAGGACATAAAATAAACTTCGTACACATTTACTAGACATAAGAGTTCAAGACATGATCTAGACTAGCAATTTGTATTGATTTATAGAATTCTAAGAATGATACATCCAGTACAAAAATGGCATAGTAAAACTTATCAAATATCGAAGAAAATAGAAAGGCCGAACAATGGCACATTTCGTGAGTTCTTTTACAATAATCTAATAAAGAAAATAAAGGTTTGGTTCTTCTATTAATTCTCTCGCCCAAAAAAAAAGGAACTCTTTGAACTTTTGGAACCCCCTTGCTTCGAATTAAGAAGCAGTATTTATAATGGAAACCTAGCTTGATGAGCAAGCAATAGGAGATTCTCCGATCATGAGCAATGATGTTTCAACAATGATTTTCCCTGGCTGTTGCAATAGAAAAGATTTGGGCCATGGACGAGGACGCCCAAAGGACAGATGCATCCCCTGTGAATGATGGTAGTGATCCCAACAAACCAGTGCTTGGACACGTGCAATCCACTTCGTATCAGCAGGGCAGCTGGTGATAGTTGTTGCCTGCTTGGTTTGTCTTTGCAATGGAGCCTTCGAAGATTACATGGCAAGCAGTCGGGGCCCGACACTAATCATTTCCCTTGAGCGATGAATAACCTGCGTTGTGAAGACACATGGAGGCCTTTTGCTGACTGTACTGAATGGTGGGATCTGACTTGAAATGTGCACGAACAGATTCTATGTGGCAGACGATTGGGATCTGAAAGGGAAGCGACGTGAATAGCCTCAAAATTTTGCGAACGACTGACACGTGAAAACCCATCGCAAATTTTTGAAAGGAAACACGAGAAAAAACCTATGAATAAAACTCAACTTATAAGTGGCAGTATTGACATAGATATGTGTGGAAGATAGCCCAACTTTACCTTTTTCTCAAAAAGAGGGCGCAACCGATACTTAGGCAAAATAAATTTACCCAAAGGGATCTTGGGAATTTCTATGTTCACAACTTCTGGTGACTTATTAGGGGCATTTTGCTTGTGGAATGAGGAACCCAATTTTTTTTGGTTTGCAGACCAGAGCCTTATCCATTGGGCGGTGTGTTTAGAGCTTTGAGAGGGCGATTTGCAGCAATAGCCATTCATCTTCAGATGGGGGCAATAAGTAATGCAGATTCTCTTGTGCTCCTTGTAGCTCGATCACTTCCTTGTAAGCTAGCGTTGATGACATATCGGCCCATGACTCAAATTGAAAAAGGAGATGGGTGATCGGTTGAGTGATGTTATCAAAATCTTATGTGGTAAGGGGTTGGCTGAAACACTGTAAGGCAGGCACATCCCATTGCCTTTCCTTGACTTTGCTACAATATGCTCCATTGTGGCCACTGATCCATCCTCCAGGAAAAGAGAAGGTAATCCCATCTGAGTTAGGTGGGAGAACCTATCCCTTATACTATTCATGGTCTGATCCAACTTGGTGACACATTCACTAGCATGAAGGATAACTGTGTGGTAGTGGATTACCTTGTTAGTCATTTTAGTAGCGGTCCCTCGATCTTCAATCCCCGCATATGCCAAGATCTCATCTAAGACCTTATATAGTTTGTTTAATAATACTTCGGCCTCAAGAACTCTCTCCATGATGGGCTGAGGAATTTGCTCGATTGCCTCACGAACCCCTCTGCTAAGATTTGTTGTTTCTGCCACAAAGCGGAGTGTTGGCTGTAGAGTTACATAGCATGCCTTCACTCTTTCCCAATATGAGATGTGTAACTACTGGGCTATTTGTAGGAGGTCTATCTAATCAGTTGAGCGTAAGGTTGAGTCCTTTAATAAGGTGATCTCCTGATCCCTTTGTTATATATCATGCACGAGCTCGAAAATCTTTTGGTTTGCCGTGATGAGTTGCCCATACAGCTTCCGTGACTCTATGATCTAGCTAGTCTCATTCCGCTCTTTGTTTGTCGCATGTTGCTCTATTGAAAACTTGAGCTCTCTGATTTCATTCTCCAATTGAGTCCAGTGGTGTTGGAAATTTGCATCTTTCTGCTACGTTTTCTGCTCCACTCTTGTCAACTAGTCTCGATATTCATGATTCTTTTGTTGTAGCTCATCGACCAGATTAGGATCAACTGAATGAAGTCCCACCAACTCTTCTTGAAACTTTGCTTCCTCTGCCTTCCTCTACTGTGATAGGTGCTTAAAGTCAGCCTCCATAGCCTTTTCCTTGGAGACCAAAACATCGACTCCATCCTTCAGGTTTTTAATCTCTTCTTCCTTTTTCCTGAGCTGGCGACCAAAATTAAGAAAGTCAATGGTCACTACCCATTGTGTTTCTTCCATGAGTTCCACCTTATCCCGCGACTAGGCCTTTCTCAAGTCAAGCTCTACAAAATACATGTTGTAGTCATCCGGTTGCATCTCCCCTTGCAGTTTGTTGACGATCGATAGCATTGTCGTGAAACACAACAACTGCTAAGCCTCATGAAAAATAGTGTAATTTTGGCTCTGTTGGCTTCTTGGCATCCTTTTCTCTTCTTTTCTAGGTTCTGATTGCTTGTGCATGCTTGGTTTTGTCACCTTTCGACAAGAATTCGGCGGGCAATCTGATGAGTCTGCCTGCAAAAGGTGCATCGAGAGGAAGAGAAAGGAAACAAGAGGACATTAGTTCCAGGTGACTTCTTCATTGGAATCTTGACAGTCTGAGGCGAGAAAGGGGGAATACTCCAATAATCAAACTGTGAACCAAGAGGGCCTGATGAGAGTGGAGTCATGGTGGTCTCCATTTGCTAGGAAGAATGGATCGGCTCAAATAATTTTGTAGTAGGGAATGTATCAATGAAGGTAGCAAGAGAAAAGTACATGACACTTTTGGGTGTGGAGTGGGCCAAGATGAATGGAGTGAGATCCTACAGAGGAGTTAAGGCAAATGGGGCCATAAGAGAGAATTGTGCAAAACCTCCTGCGATTGTTGAAACGGAGGCCGAAGTGTATTGGGCAGCGCATGCAACAAGAGGTGTCGTGGATACAACAGGGGTGACCGGGATTTGCAAAATTAGAGAAGAGGGATCAAAATATACCTATGGTGCGAATGACTGCAGTTCTTGACTTGTTGCATAATATTCTTCCACGTGTGGTTCTTGTGAACATTCCGAAAGTGCCTTGATTTGCTGTTGCTTTGCTACTGGTGAGCTATCAACTACTATGGTTTCACCTTGCTTTGGCGAGGTTGCCAGGGTTCTCCTTGTTGTCCAGGTGTGAGTCATTGAAGACTTTGCACTTGATATATTAACCCATACATTAGAGGAAACCTTAGAAAGTTGATTAAATGCTTTTCCCCCTTGGTGTGCAGAGGTGTCCTGTATTTCTGCTTCTAGTTGAGCCCCTCCATCTGATTACAACTCGGCTTCCTCAGAACTAGAAATATTTTCACTGCTCTCATCGAAATATGGATGCTCGTTGTTCCACAATTTGTCGAACTTGTCATTCATCTCTAGGCTATTATAGGGAGCCTCAATGTGTCAGATTTCTTTGCGGTATATCCAAAATTTATTGACCTTTTCCTCCTTCCAGTTGTAATTATTCATCATATTATTACGTAGGGTTGCTCTAATCCTTTTGGTTTTGTCAAACTGCCCAGTCTTGTAGTACAACCTCAGCCAAGGTGGCAGACCATCTTCAGTGGGGATGTAGGCCAAGTTGATGATACATTCATCTGCATCTGAAATTGGATTTCGACGTTCTTTCCAGTAAGGTCGGGGACAGTGTGTTACCTTGACATACTTGTTTGGTAGGTCATTGTCAGGGTTGTAGTTCCATTTGTCGCATATCCATACCAACCCAAGATGAGCCAACTTCACCTCCAATATGTCGTGAGCCTTCCTATTAGCCATGACCATAGTCTTGAAGCTTATCGCAGAATAGAAAAATGCCTTCTTATGTGCCTTCCCGCTGCAAAAAGTGACATCGATTATCGAAACTTGGCAGAAAACCTCTAGTGCTAGTTTTCGGTCTGTAAGACATGATGGAAGTCGAAAGGGCTCTCCAGTGAAACCGCACAATCAGACGAACGTGAAGTCCCTGCCTAGAAACCAATCACACCTTGGAACAAAGTTCTGCATGAACTCAATTTGGTCAGAGCTCAACCGTAAGATAGTGCTATCCCCTCTTAAATACTGCAAAATCGAATATAGGAAATAGTCCAAAAATGCATTATAGTCATATGTCGCAGAGAGAAGGGGGGTCCATACAAAAACTGGCTTC
This sequence comes from Sequoiadendron giganteum, assembly GCA_007115665.2. Taxonomy (NCBI): domain Eukaryota; kingdom Viridiplantae; phylum Streptophyta; class Pinopsida; order Cupressales; family Cupressaceae; genus Sequoiadendron; species Sequoiadendron giganteum. The sequence goes on along the minus strand of CM021100.1, from coordinate 679,279,949 downwards.
CTATTCTGATTTTCATCAAAGATGCAGAGCTCAAAACACTTCTGAAAGAAGTCTGGATTCTGGTGCAAGAACATATGTGTGAGGAAAGATGGGAACCTGATCCTCTGTTGAAGCTTGCATTCAACTATCTGGCTGAGCATTTCTTGCATGAGAAATTCGACGAAATCATACCAGAAGAGAGAATGTTTCTTTTGCAACTGAAAACCCAATCCTAGCTGAAACTCCTGGACCTCCTTGTGGGAGTCCAGTCCAAAAATGAATGCCACCATCGAGAATGCATCCTTCATATCATCATGGAAGTTATTATGTGTGGTTGGTATCTTCATTTTTATACTCTAAGTATCCTTGTTGTAGAAATTCATTGTGAGGTCTCTACCTCTCCAATAGGACTCTCCCCTTTTTGGAGTGAATTGTTCCATTTTTTGTACTTTGAAGCTTTGCTCCAGGATGCAGAGCATATTCCAGATAGCTTGTTTGCATATGTTCACAATTAATTCTCAACCTTCAATGGTGTTGGTCTCCAGGTTAAAATTTTTGATGGCTTCATCGACCAATTCAAGGCAGTGGTGCACTAGAGGGACCATATATTGAGGAAGCCCACTGTTCCAAAAATTTTGTGCCAAAGAATCAAGGTCTCTATTCTTCTTCATTCTTTCGTAGGTTGCCTCTCTCAGTGACTTGGGATTCCTTGCAAGAATAGTGTCACGAATGTTCTCCCACTCTTCTTGAATTCATTTTTTTTCTTGTGAAGGCTCCCTTTTTCTGCAACTCGAGTGTTTACCCAAGTTGGCTTCTCTGGTATTCCAAGCGTAGCATAAGAGATGTCCTCGAAGACGTAAGCGTCTGGTGCTATGCACATGATGTTAAACAAGATTTGTGCTCCTCCTTCCTAAAATTTTGTCTAAGAACCTTGATCAGTTGCCATTCTTTTGCAAATTCCTTGCCCAGAAAGCACACAAAAGCGGTATGAATAGAACATAAAACACAATGCAAGGCTCTGGTCTGCAACACTAGGTAGCCTTTCATTTTAGGTTTAATTCACACCGAGGTAGTGAATTCCCTATAAATTCCTATGCTTAGCTCCTTCCGCTGTAAATTGCAAGATACTTGGTTCCTTTGATAGCTCTGTTCCTATTTAATTTCCCTTTGTGTGCTAGAGAAGTTTTTATGTTCCATCTTGCTTTTTTGCATGCGACATTTGGAATTTCTTTAATTTCTTGCATTCAAACCGATAGGTAACAACTGTGTTTTGCATTTAATTCGACATGTACTGCTAACTCCCTAGCTTATGCGAGATAAGCTACTTGCCTCTTTTGAAAAGACAAGGATTTCATAATTGTATTGGTAATAGCACCCTTTCAACGTGATTTTCATGGGGAATTGAGCCATCAGTGTAATGCCTATCATTTCCTCGTCTGCTTTAACAATTAATATCTCTTAAAGTGTGATCAAGCTAAAATCATAATGCGTACTTGAAAAGATTTGAATTCACCCTTGGGGCTCAAAACGACCTGCGTCGTGCCACCTAACCTTTGTCCGTATGAGCCATCACCTGGGACTACCACCATCTTGCATTGATTGATTATCATTTCTTAAGTTTAAATACAACAATTCTTACTTGCGGATGCAACAAGGCTGGAATATCAAGCTGACCCTTTTGTGGGATTTTTGAGTAAACACTCAATTACCCTCATCCTTTGTATGCTGGCTACCTCAGATATTTCTATAAATCAGTGTTCATTCAGAAACGAGAACATACTTAGTGGAATAGCCCGGGTTGATTTGATAGGTTTGAAATTGGCATAGCGATAATCCTAAGTGTTCTAAGAAGAGGCTAACATAATAAATATCACAATTCGATTAGCATGCAACAAGGCTCAAATGGATTTCCTGGGAGAGATCTCGAGTAGGCGCCTAAAATGTATGACAAAGAACAAACATTCACTAGCTATCATAGCCATCAAGTGGGTCCTGGGTAGAGACTGCATTGAGTATGCAAACAAATATCGAGTAAAAATTGATATCAATTCACACTTTGTTGCTTTGTTGCTTGATGCTTAGGCTCCAAAGGCTACGATTCTTCGTTTGGCAATTCAGATTTTCCCGAAGAAGTACCTCGAGGGTCTTGGCGAGGCGGTAAGTAATGCAATGTACGACTTGGAACTTCCCATTGTGAGTGACCTGAGGAAGCACGTTCAAGAAGACACAATGGTGTTGTGGGTGTCATTTCTAAGTGGTTTTCGACTTCAATCACTCGCAGAGCATCGTGAAAAAGCCACCCATGCATGCCATTTCTTGCTTCATTACTACAACATCATGTTGTATTACGATGTGGATTGGTATACTAATTTTAGGAACCATGTGTTCCCTCCACCGATCATCATGGGTGTTGATGTTGCTTCCGCCACAGGTCCTGCCACTGCTGATAATCTTATCATCACTCCCGACAATGCTCCAATCGATGAAGACAATACCTGTAATGCAAAGATATGAAGTTTGATATGCTTTTTTCTTTTGTATATATACGCCTGAAAGAAGGCTCACATATATATATGTAATAAAGCCATGTATATGGTTATACCTTTTGAATATTTGGTTGTAGGGCCATTTTGACAATGTTTTATCACAACATATATATATCGGATATACTTGATTATGTTTAAACCTCTTTGTCTTCTTCTTTTTGTTTTCGCGACATGGGCTGAATCTTTCACATCTTAATTTTAATTCTGCAATTTGAGTGACATTTTTTTTATCTGTTCTTGTAAAGATATTCCTCATAAAATTATCCTTGCTTGTCATGTAACTGTGAAAAATGTGATAAAAGAACCGATCGAGAAAACACGGAAAGGAAAACTAATTACATTTTTACAAATTTACATTTGCATAAAATAACTGTAGGCTAATTGAACAATTTTAAGTGAATTTCATTGACCAGAATCCCAAGTGGCTCTTGTTCCATCTTTTATAATTCAAATGCATTGTTCTGTTTACATTGAACTATTTTGAAAGGGCCTTCCCACAGCTTGCCAAATTTTCCATGTTGTCCAGGTTTTGTGGCTCTTTCATTGTACTTTAATACAAGGTCTCTGCATTTTAAACCTTGGTCTGAAGCTTTTTTGTCAAACCATTTCTTAACCACCTGTTGGCAATTAGTCATGGCTATTAGGGATTTCTCCCTTTTTTCTTCCACCTCTAGTAATTTGGCCAACTGAACCTCCATTGCTCCATTCTCTTCAATCTCTAAAGACTTGAGTAATTGTAGCACATGTATCTCTATAGAGATAGGCAACAAATCTTCTTTTCCGTATACTAGCTCATATGCCGAAGTCTTCAAGGCTTGCTTAGGAGTTATGTGGTCTACCCATAATGTTGTTCGGAGATGCTTATGCCATTCCTTCTCATGATTGAACCCGATCCTTTCAATGAGTCGGATTAAATTCTTATTAGTAGACTCGGTCAGGCCATTTCCTTGAGGGGAATAGTTTGATGAGGTTTATAGGAATATGCCATGCGTAAGTGCGATCTAACAAACCTTAGAGCCTAGGAATTATTTGGTGTTGTCTAAGATGATGGTCTTTGGTGGGTTGAACCTTGTTACTAGCCCTTCAATAAAATCCACAATTTCTGCTTTGGTTGCATTCTTCAAGGATACGGCTTCAGTCCATCTTGTAAAATAATCCGTAGCTGTGAGAATCCACTTATGGCCGACATTGGAAGCTAAGTTGATCATTCCTATGAATTCTAGTCCCCATTGTGTGAATGGTTCATCAAATACTATCGGATTAAGAGGCATGGCATAATTTTTCCTCCTCCTTGCGTAGAATTGGCATTCCTTGCAGGTCTGTATCATTTCATAGGAATCATTGAACAACATGGGCCAAAAGTACCTAGTGCACAAGATTTTGATGGTGGTAGTTTTTACAAAGAAGTGTCCCCCTTCGGGGATGTTGTGGAATGTGTCAATAATTTTCTTCACTTGCTCCATAGTGACACATCGTAGCAGGACACCATTAAAATTTCTCTTGAAGATAACCCCTTCAATGAGTGCATACCTGCTATTCTGTAATCGGTAGAATCTTCTTTTCTGCAAAGGGAGGCCTAATGGATATTTTCCAATGTGCATAAATTTTTCCCTGCCCATTAGCCAACATCCCTCAAGTTCTGACTCATTCATCAAGATTTGTTTCGCTTGCTTTGTTTTCGTTTCTGCTTCTTCGTTGTGCACCAAATATTCACACAACCCTCTTCCTTTGATGGTCTTTGTGGGCTTGAATTCAATGTCATATTCTAGGATCTTAGTGATCCAGTTAGCTCTCTTTTTGGTGATTTCTCCCTCCATAATATATCCGTGTACACTAGAGCGTGCGACATAGACGATCACCTTGTTGCAACATATCAAATGTCAGAACTTTTTGAGTCCCTTTACTATGGTGAACGCCTATCTTTCAAAAAAGTTGTAGTTCGCCTCATATTCCTTCAAGGTCCAGGAGTGAAATGCTATTGGGTGTTCTCCCTTTCCTTCATTGTCCTTCTGGGTCAGGACAGTAGCGATGCTTGTCTCGCTACTGAAAACATACATCATGAAGTCTTTGGATAAATTCAGGTTTACCAGCATAGGGGCTGAGGAAATGGTGTCTTTTACCTTCTCAAAGGCTTCTTTTGCTTCCTTTTTCCACTTGAATAATTGGTCCTTCTTTAGCATCAGAGTGATTGGCCAAATTATCCCTACAAAATTAGAGATGAATTTGCTTACGAAATTTACTTTTCCCAAGAAGGATTGAACGATTTTTTTGTTAACTGGAAGGGGAAGTTCTCTGATTGCTTTTACCCTTTTGGAATCAATAGAAATACCATCCTTGGACACCACATTCCCTAGTAGCTTGCCCTGTGGTATGCCGAAAACACATTTTTTGGGGTTCAAGGATACTTCGAACTCTTGGCACCTTTTGAAAAACATTTCCAAATGATCGAAATGGTCATCTTTTGACTTGGAAAACACAATTAGGTCATCTAAATAGATGAGGATGATCTTATTGATTAGTTCGCTAAAGGCGATGTCCATTGCACACTGAAAGTTAGCTCCCACATTTGATAGGCCGAAGGGAATTTTGGAGTATGTGAATGTTCCCCATTTGGTGGTGAACGGAGTTTTATATTGATATTCTTCTTTGAATAGGACTTGATTATAGCCCAAGAATCCATCTAGTAGAGAAAACATTTCTGAACCTACCATGGTCTACAAAATGGATTCCATGGAAGGCAACAGGTAATGATCTTTTAGTGATACTTTGTTTAGGTCGCGAAAGTCAACATAGAGACGAATATCTCCGTTCTTTTTTTGGACTGGCACAAGGTTAAACACCCAAGTGTTGTGTTTGATTGGAAATATGATCCTTGACTGGATTAGCTTTCCTAGTTCTTGTGCCATCAAGGCTTCAATCTTCGAATTGACAAGCCTTTGTTTTTGTCGGACAGGTTTAACACCCTCCATGAGTTCAATGGTATGTTGGATGATACCGAGATCATAACCTTTGAGGTCGTCATAAGACTAGGCTATTACTCCTTCGTATGTTTCGCAGAGAGGGATCAATTTATCCTTGTTGTGTTGTGGGACTTCTTTCCCAACTTTCAGTTTTCTTCCGCTTCTGACCTCAAGGTCAGCGTAGTTCACTTGGTTCACCACAAAATCCATCCTATCATTTCTTGCATCATCACAATCAAAAATATTCTCAAGTGTGACCAACCCTTTCGGAAGTTTGTTTGACCTCAACTGAATAATCTATCCTTTGTATGCTTCTTCTATCTTCGGCTGGAGCTGATCGACGAACTCACCTAACTGTTGAATGAATAAGGAAATGTGTTCATCACTTTCGAACACTTGCCAACTTTGATCATTGTATGGAATGGATGGTCAGACAATTACTCGTACTGAGTGTACATTTTCTATCAAGTCAAAAACAAGATCAAATTGAGATCCTATCGTTGCCATGCGATCCACGGTTGAATTCTGCTCCCTTGACACTGCGTGGATGTTGAAGGCTTCAAAATTTGCAGTGAGGTCCCATACTCTATGTATAAGATCACATATGAACATTTTTCACAACAGAGGCATTTCTGACCTGATTGATTATGAGTTCAAAATCTCTGAACACTTTTAATTGCTTGATACCCATGCACTCCACGAGGCTTAGTCCTTGCACAAGACCCTCATATTCAGCCTCATTGTTTGAGAAGGAAAACTAAAAGAGAAAAGATCTAAGAATCTACTCATCATTTGGGGACGTTATGCATATCCCAACACCAACGCCAAGTTTGCATCTTGCACCATCAAAGCAGCGTCCATAGCTCTGAGGCTTGGATGACTGTAGAATCCCTTTCTATCCTCAAAAATTCTTGATCTTCATCATAGATGATGTAGGTGCCCAATCCGGTAGCATGATAGTTTTCGAAAAGGTTAGTATCTGCAATTTTGTAAAAAAGACTTCCTCGAAAGTGGCTTTGCCTTCGGTTGCCCTCTCTTCTGTCTTTAGCTTGTTATCGACAACTTATTATTTTATATAAGAGGTTTGAGGAGCTTTGATTTCTTCTTTCTTGGGAGGAGTATGAGTATCCTCATATTTGATCATGGCTTCATTGGCCACATACTCTGAATGCAGTGATTCTGATACAATCTTCACCTTAGATCCGTACTTGGTCTGTAGAATTAGGTGAGACCAATCCAAAGAAAGGTATCCACCTATCTTTGTTGTAAATTCCCGTGATAGGCAGAGGCCGAACATGGGGGGAACATCAATGATTGTGGTATCTTGTGGTACTGTGATGCTAGGACAGGCAAACAAGGTTAAAGGGAGGTCTTTAATGAGGCCTACCGTTTCGACCTTGTTTCCATCTAGCTGCATAAATCCCATTTGTAGGGGTTCGTAGCTAAGTCCTAAGGCTTCAACTACCTGCTTGGGCATGATTGTGGTACTGGCATTGGAGTCAATCATGGAGTTGTGTAATAATTTCTTCCCAACAATGAGTTACGAAGAAAGGTCTACGTTTTGGCTTCTCCTCTTTTCCCTTTATCAAAACTTCTTCTACAATGTTCGTAAGGACTTTGGCTGGAGTTGATGCATCGATGGATTTTTTGGAAGCTTTTTATGTTGTTTGTTCAGTCATATCTTTTTGCAGGGCTTCCTGTAGCAATGATTTCTGTTCTGGAATAGCTTAGATATCCAGAGGGACACATTAGCAGAAGATTTGTTCAATTGTTCCACCATGTTGATGGGTGACGAATTTGGAGGCTTTTGCTCTTTTTCCTTAGTGATAGTAATTTATTTTCATACTTGAGGCTTTGGAGCAACTGGAGAAGGGCTAGGGAATTGGTGTGGAATACTTCTAGGTTGTGTAGTGACTGGCTCACCTATAAATCTTCTCTTTGACCAGGTGTTATAATCGGACTACACCTTTGAGGTCGCTCTTGTGGATGCTTCATAAGTGAACACTGGTTCGTCCCCTTCCATCCAGGAATGGAGAGCATGATCATGAGCAATGTCACCTTCTTGCTCCAGGGACATTCCTTGCATCTGTGAGGTGAGAACCATATCTTTCAATGCGGAGGAGGTGTATATGTGCCCTCCTGAGCTCATCGTTATGCCTTGCCTGCGCTTTTCGGCGATTTTATGTTGTAAATTGCCACGTGGGCAATTTAAAGGCATATGAGCATCGTCGCAGGGATAGCACCAAGTGTTGAAATCTTTGGCGACGTTGTTCTGCGTAGCGGTTAGTTCTCTGCTCGTACTTGTCTAGTAGTTCCCAGCGGAGCTGGTACATGTACTATTTGGTTATTTGTTTGAGTCGACAGAGTTGTGCGCGTAACCCCTTGATATTGGTTTTGTTGGTAGGAGGGTCTGTTACCCTGATAAATTTGATAGGTTGGTCTCAAAGGAGTAGCCTGATTGTGTTTGATAGTGGTTACTTCATTTGTCAAGTTTCACAACATCTCCCTTATGTCGCTCATTTCATCTTTCAGAGCGCCAGACGTAGAAGCATCATTTGGTTGCACACTTGGATATGTGTACATAGATGGTGGCGACAATGTGGTTGTGCTAGTAGATGACATCTCCTAATTAGAAGTTGATATTTCAGGGAAGATCGGTATAATGGGTCGAGGAGACAGCTTCCCAACGTCGATATGATTATTCTCTACTTTCACCACTATACTGTATGTATCTGGTAATGTGGCTCCACCAAGTGACTGGATCATCATGGAAATGTCGACGCTGATGGAATTTAGGTAGAACATGAATGCTAACTTAGCCGTTGGTCGGATGGCATTCTGGATTCTTTGCTAGGTTGTATGAAATCGGGCATTGAAATCTGTCATGGCTTCGGATGGGGCTAGCTTTATTGTAGATAGATGGTGATGTAGTGAAGATCTATCTTTGTCATTGGAAAATCTCTCGTAAAAGGGGTCTTTGAGCTCATCCCAAGTGCCGATGGTATTGGCAGCCAGAGTGTGGTACCAATCTAGCACTCTTCCTCTGAAAGAAGTTGTAAGCAATCTCAACACTATGTTCTGATATGTTACTCTGTGCACCAGACACACGTCCACAACATCTTGCAGATGTTTAGATGGTGTTCTTGAGCCATCTCCAGTAAATTTTGGAATAGCTTTAAGAGCTGAGACCGAGATAGGGGCCCATACGACAGGTGCTACTGGGGCAACAAGAGGACTTTCGGTGTCCCAAGCCACATAATTTTGGTTTGCGATTAACATTATGGCTCACACCCCCTTTTGATTTGTTTATGTTTTGGGTCCCACCGGATGTGCCAGGAAAAGAAAAAACTTTTGATGCCAAAAGTTGACAAGGTAATAGCCTCTTATGGGAAACTCAGTTTTAGGGGGGACTCATTGTGCCAAATTGAGTGACCTCCAGATTTTAAAGAAGACGACTTCTTTTGTAACTGGGGTTTTGGCATGGGTAAAGGAAGCAAATATAAAATAAAATGATCTAACTAGGGAGATAAACCAAGATTTAGATATTAGGCATGGTAAATCTATCTTTAGGGATAAGACTTAAGGGCCCGTTGGTGGTTTGTTGTGTTCCAAAAAGGAAAAACAAAGATAGAATCCTGAATGATTCACTTGTAGGACATAAAATAAACTCCGTACACATTTTCTAGACAGAAGAGTTCAAGACATGATCTAGACCAAAAATTTGTATTGATTTATAGAAGTCTAAGAATGATACATCTAGTAAAACAACGACACAGTAAAAATTATCAAATATCAAAGAAAATAGAAAGGTCGAACAATGGCACAGTCCGTGAGTTATTTTACAATAATCTAATAAAGAAAATAAAGGCTTGGTTCTTCTATTAATTCTCTCACCGAAAACAAAAGTAGGAACTCTTGGAACTTTTGGAACACCCTTGCTTCAAATTAAGAAGCGGTATTTATAATGGAAACCTATCTTGATGAGCAAGAAACAAGAGATTCTCTGATGATGAGCAATGATTTTCCTTGGCCGTTGCAACAAAAAAGATTTGGGCCATGAACGAGGAAGCCCAAAGGCCGGATGCATCCCCTGCGAATGATGGTAGTGGTCCCAATAGACCAGCACTTGGACACATGCAATCCACTTCACAACGGTGGGGCAACTGGTGATAATTGTTGCCTACTTGGTTTGTCTTCACAATGGAGCCTTCGAAGATTATGTGGCAAGCAGTTGGGGCCCGACGCTAATCATTTCCCTTGAGCGATGAAGAACCTGCGCTATGAAGACACGTGGAGGCCTTTCGCTGACTGTGTTGAATGGTGGGGTCTAGCTTGAAATGTGCACGAACAGATTCTATGTGGTAGATAATCGAGATCTAAAAGGGAAGCAACGCAAAGAGGCTCAAAATTTTACAAAGGGATGACATGTGGAAACCTGTCGCAAAATTTTGAAAGATAAAATGAGAAAAACCCTACGAATAGTGATTGAATGACAAGTGGTGGTATCGGCATAGATATGTGCGAAAAAGAGCCCGACTTTACCTTTTTCTCAAAAAGAGGGCGCAATTGATACTTAGGCAAAATAAACTTACCCGAAGGGAGCTTGGGAATTTCTATGTGCACATTGCCAAAGTATGTACCTCTCAAATTGGTATACTTAGAAGTGATTTGGTAGTTCGATGAGTCTGTTAAGGCTCATCTTAGAGGGAAAAAGAAATGCTCTTTCTTCCCATTTTCCATGGTCTCTCAAATTTCACAATGACAAGGGAAGGCTTAAAATTAATTTATCTAATTTTGCAAGCTTTTAGGATGGCCTAGGAGAGAAAAAGAGCCTTTGAACCTGAGGTATTTATTAATCGGGTCAGATTGAACAAAGGAGGTCAACATTTCCTCACAAGATCCACTTTGGTAAGGATGTCCTCAAAAATTGTATTAACGACAAATAGGCCAATGATAGAAAGTTAAATGGGTTGTCTTTAGAAAGGAAAAATATGCAAAAATCAAGAAAAACCCAGATTATCAAGGGCCCTATTCAAAAATTAGGGATCTCATTGCCAGGATCCAAATGGTATTGAAGAATATTGATAAGATAATTGGAAAGGCCCCAATTTTGGAAGAGAGACCTACATACCAACCAAAGATAGATCCCTCTATCTATTCTTTTGTTAGAAGGTCTAAAGGACCAATAATAAAGGAGCTTGCCCTTGTGGATCAACAAGCAACATCACCATCTCCCCCACAAGAACTTAGTACAGATTATCCTCCCAGGGAACAACCACAAAAAAGAGGAAAATTGATCGACCGTCTTTGGTTAATTATCCCCTTGGTCCAAAGTAGGAGGAAAGGTTGAGGTAACAGTTGAAAAATAAATCAATAAATTCCTTCTCCCCTAGAGTGAATGTTGTTAGCATACCTCAAGGTAGATTGGGCATAAATATAATAATGGGCAGAGATGAAGCAAATGATATAAGAGATTTTTCATGTACACAATTCAACTTTGATGATGAATTTATCAAGTCAAAATAATTCAAATATTTTTTTATTCAAAAGGGAGGAGTTTCATGAGAAACTAAACAAGGTAAAAGTAGAGGTGCACCCTTCAAAATACGGGTTCACAAAGAGGGTCTTAAGTGAGATAAATTTTGATGTCAAGAATATTAACCTTTAAGAGGGGAGAAAGCTAGTAAGATAAAGTAGGTTGCTATTGCTCCCTGAGTGGGATATTGCATTTGCAATAGACCTTGATACTATTACAACACAAGATGAAGAGGTATTCTCTTCAGAAGATTAGACAAATTAGCATACTCTGGGTTTGGGTTCAACCCTAAGTGGGAAACCTTAGCAATATGGGCCCTTGCACCAAACACCAATAAGCCTTAGGTTGCAAAGGTAGTGTGGGAAATAAGAGGATGGTTGATAATAAAAATATTATCAGATACTTTTGTACCTCAATTTGCTTCATTAGTAGTTAACACTACAAAATTCGGTGAAGCAACAACAAGAAAGTTACAAGATGACTATGAAAAAGTGTTGAAAAATCATGTAACTCTTACTACTAAATACAATAGGTTGAAGATACAAGAAACTCAAACAACACCTCCTCCAACTAAGACACAAGCAATAAGTTCTTCGTCATCAGGGATTGCGGATAATTTGATGAAGGAGAATGAAGAACTTGCTAAAAAAATTAAAGAGCTTGAGGAACAAGTAAAGTATGCTCAAAATGAACATCAAGATAAAATTAACAATGTTGTATCTAATATTTTTGGCATAGGGTATCCAAGATTCTTGGAAAATTAGACGAATCCCACAAAGCCTACTCAATCCTCAAAGATGCTTATGCTAGAGTAGATAAAGATTAAAATCAGCTTGGAAGAATCATGAATAAATGAATCCCTATAATTAAAATTTTGGAAGGCATATACAAGGGAGAGAGATATGAAAATGATATGCCAAGAAACATTTTTCCCACATGGAACATGGAAAACTAGTGGGAGAGGTAAAGGCATATATGGTTAAAGTGGTACATTGTTTAAGAACCAAATTCAAACATTTTGAGAATATTGAAATAAAGATTATGCCAAGTATTTTGAATGAGAATGGAGAGCTCAAGTCATATGATTAGTGGAGAGAAGGCTTCAGAGTATTGGCTCCTATTCTATCAATTTTCATCTATGATGACAAGGTTGACAATAATCTGCTCAATACTACTATAGATAAGTTAATTTCTATAGAGATTGGTTTAGAGGCTTTTTGCAAGGAGACTAGTGTGCTACTAGAAACAAGATATATAGAATATATGCATCATGTCAACCAAATAATTAATTTTCAGTGGGCATCAGAAAGGGAATATATGGAATGGGATGAAAAGTACAAGCTGACAAATAACTAAGTTTATACCTTGTCACCAGAGCTTAATCAGAATATCCAATTCACATAATGAAACACATTTAAGGTGTGCAAGAAGTTGAGTCCACTTTTTGGCCAAAAAGTGAAAGTGTTTTCCCTAGTTTTCAGAATTTGTTACATTTGACCTTAAAATTTGAAGAGATGGAATCTTTAAAAATTCACCAATCATAAAATGTAGTACTCAGAGTCTAATTTCCAAATATGTAATTTATTTTAATACCCATATGATACAAATTGATTTTCAATAGGTGTTTCTAAAAACCACTATTTAAAAGTCACTTTTTTTTTTACCATACCATGCACATGTATGTCATCCATATTTTGACCTAAATAATCATATTTTTCTAAATCCTTTTGGAAAAATATTTGTAACTCACTAAAGCACGTTTTTGATATTTTTTGTAATTTTTTATTGAATATCTTTTTTTTGTTAATTTTGTATTGGCCATATTTATTGTTTTGAAAAATTGTCGTGTACGTCATGCATAAGATGACCTAAACTTATCATTTTTTTTTTCAAATTGAAAATAATTGTCTGAAGTACGTTTTTGTACAATTCGTTTTGCAAAAATTATTTTAATAAAAAGCTATTAAAATGCTAAAAACCTTGGTATTTCAAGTTTATGGACCAATTTCATCAAAAATTAATTGAAAAATAGAAAAAATAATTCACTTGTTAAAAAAATTACATATTTGGAATCTACATTGTCTCATCTATAATGGGTTCTAATTTTGTCAAAAAATTCCACAAAAAAAGGTCTTCAGACATATGTCCAAAGTCACTATTTTTTAATAAATAAGATCCCATTTAGGTTCGGGGTCCCAGGCCAAAAATTGGATCCTGCTCTTTAAAAAATGGGATCCCATTTTGTTGAAGCTGATTTCAGGTTTTTTCTAAGCCAAAAAATTTCATGTTTTGTGGACTCATCTTGCATTTATCCTTTAAAGCTCCCAACAGTCTACAAGTATCCCTACAATTTTGGTACCTTTGTCTTTTTTCTGGCCCACTCAATGTCAATTCCAATGGTTTCCAAGAACAATATGTTTTCAACTTGGATGGAGAATCCTTATTGAACAAGCATCCACTATCTCATTATTGTAACATCAGAAGTAATCTCCTTTAGCAACCCCAACAACTATTTTCTTTTTGTTGAAGCTTTTTTTTGTCTTTTGTGGTGCAATTGTTTTTTTTTGTTTGATCCTTGGGACAAGATTACAAGTAAAAATGTGACATTTGTTCATGGCTTGAATCTTGTTTCTCCCTTGTTTCTATAAAATATTTTCAACAACACTCACACAATACACAAGTTCCACAATCAAGACCCAAATGAATTTCAAGTCTCTTGATGTTGCAACTTGGTATTCGTGCCAATTTTCATGCCCATAATACACATGAACATAAACATTAATAAAACCATTTTTATTTAACAATAAATAAAATCTAATAACACTATAGTCATTGTAGTGTCTCAAGCACACATGGGATCATTACACATGCAACACAATGAAGGCGTGCCACAAAATGAGAATAAAAATCAATGAGAGTAGGTGACATGTAATCCACTTTCATTCACCCTAAGAAATCGAAGAAAACCTAGTTCAAGGTATGTCATCACTTTTCACATCCCAAGGGAGTAACTTCCACTAGTAAACCCCCTTTAGGTTTGTATGTGAAAATAAAAACTTGACATCAACATACGTGTCTTGTACAATTAAATAAATAGATCATCACATTCAAACTAAAACTATTATTAAATTATATATAAATATTTAAATAGCTCAATTTATCATCTAATCTTTATTTTTTTCATTTTACAATGAATAATTCAAGAAAATACCCATTCATCTATTAATTGATGCAATTGTGACCATGGAACCTTATCAGGTAGCCTAATCACACAACCCACACAACTGTTAACACAACGAAAGAAAAATAAGAAATAAGAAAATCTATTTGATTTTATTAATTCCTTATATGATTACAATGTTTGACAAAATATGCTTCAAGATGTTACATACATCACATTCCCATAGTACAAATTTTGCCTTCTCATGACCTTTATCTCTCACACATCATGGATTTGAATCGCTTAGCCAACCTCTTCTTATGTCGACCATTGACTCCCTCTCCAAGTTAGAGGAATTTCTCTCTCTCTCTCTCTCTCTCTCTCTCTCTCTCTCTCTCTCTCTCTCTCTCTCTCTCTCGTCGCCCTTTCTCTAATGGGAAACTCCCTAAACTGAAAAAATATGCCCTTTTATACTTCAAACTCAAAATACTTGAACCATCAACTATATTTATACTTACAAGAACTAAATCAACACAATTATTTTCCATGAGAACTAGACACGTAGCAACTTTTATTTCTCTATGAACTAGTCATGCAAGCATATCTTTTCAATAAAATCAACTTTGTTTTCATTTTGTCAAAGGTTCCCACATCAATGGGAACTATGAACCAATATACCTTGTTGGTAATTCAAACTCAAATAATAATTTTTTCACTTGTCGAAGGTTCCCACTCTGATAGGAACTATTTAGAATGTTTGAAAATTTTGTTTCCTTTGTTGTCGAGGGTTCCAACCCTATTAGGAACCAACCACCTTGTCAGAGGTTCCTACTCATTTAGGAACTTCAAAATGTTTGTCTAGCTTCACCTTCTTTTGTTGTAGGAGGTTCCCACCTTGATGAGAAATAGAACCATCCACCTTATCAAAGTTTAGCGAGGCATTAGAAATTATCGATAGAAGTTAAGGAACATGAACTTGCTTATATCTTCTGCTTTGTTCTATTTCGTCAAGGGTTCCTACCTCGATAGGAATTGTTCCCTCTATTGGAGGTTCCCAAGGCATTAGGAACCGTTAGAGGGAGTAAGGGAGCCAAACTAGTTGGTAGTTCTCGAGGTTCCCGAAATAGATTAAACCTCCAATTGGCTCCTAAGTAGGTCAAAAGCCTCAATTTCCTCCAAACTTAGCCATTTTACTCCAAACTTCAACTAATTGAAATTGGAGATAGCCTTTTGGATCTTCTTCAAGGTGAATTCTTGACTTGACCAACATTTAACTTGAAAATATCTCCTGAAGGAAACACCAAATCCAACAGAAACACAACAAAATTGAACTAAAAAACTAGAAATATTTTTGGGTGATGTAGGATCGCTTGTGGACCTAGATGCTCCTACATCACTAACTTTCTAAAAAATCAAAAGTAGATGGCTAATAAACTCTTCTAGTAAAATTAATTATTTTTTTACTAATCAATTTATAAGACAAGATCAATAATTAGTATTTATAAAATTTTGTTGACAAAAGAACTTTAATAATTTTTCCAATCCATTTCTCATTCCATCTAAACATTCCACTTAAAAATAAAAAATAAATTGAATTAAGTTAAATTAAATTTCAAATTCATCACTTATCTTACTTTCCTTTAAATTAAATTAATTAACTTCTAAAAATGAATGAATAAACAAATAAGCATTACAACAACTCACTTTGAGTTGATTTAGAAAACTAAATCAATTAACTTCTTAACATGAATAAAGAATTAAATAGAACTACAACAACCCAGTTTGAGTTGATTTAAAGAATAAAAAATAATTATATTTGATAAGTAGGAGGTATTTTCCACAGTGCGTCAAATTATGATATTGCTATTAGGATTCAGTTATGTAGTTTTTTGGGTGAACTCATTGATCCATATTTCATTAATGGTTCACAAGAACCCATCTCTCGTGATAATGAATGGTCCACTTAGCACTCATTGCATCTAGGTGATTCTTGAATAGAGGTGAAGCATTGGACCTTCTCATGAGGTCACCCATCCTAGTACTACTCCAATTCAAGCATGCTTAAACATGGAGTTTTCCTCAAGGTTAAGCCCACTTAGCTTGCAACCATCTACAAAACCTTCAACAAGTGTTGTTCCTTATGAACTATTCATTATAAAGCCCCTCTAGCTCATCAATTGATAATTAGGAGGTATTTTCCACAACATGTCAAATTATGATATTACTACTGGAATTCAACCATAACCCCAATAGATCCTACACACACCTTTCGATATCACATAAAATATATAGGCACTCAATGTTAAATTTTCTTCACAAGGAATTCATATTTTCCATCTCATGAAAAATACATAAGACAACCAATGTCAAAATTCCTTCACAAAGAATGTATATTTCCCCAAGGGAGGGCCCGCACCTCTCTCAACCCCAACACATGGTAGGAACTTAACGCTAAATGGGAAATATCCACTCCTAACATAACAATCATTTCTCTAACATGTATTCAAACCAAACCTAGAACACAACCAATGAACACTTAAACACAAAAAGGACATCATTTACATAATCTATGAGGCTATAGATCCTACCTCTAATGGATTCAAAAAGAATGTTGAGAGATTCTTGTTGAATAATCCTCCAAGATCTCATTTCCAAGTCTCTCTTTCCCAAGATCAAAAATTCTCCCAAAATCCTCTTCTCTAACAATGTTAGAAGGAAGAAAAAAATAAAACAATAACCAACCCCCACAAACACTTAATGAGGGATGAGCCTAGGTAAAAGAGATTAAATGACTTAAATTCAAGCTTGCTTCATGTCCAAGCTAAATCTCATAATATTTCTTCGTAGAGACTTTGGAAGGGTAAAATATTATCCATTTTTTTAAAAAATAGGTCCCAAGATGAGCCCATCCCATAGGTATTCACCCTAGGGACACATTTTAACTAAATAAATAAACAAAAGACACTAAATAACCTTTAAGAAAACCTTTCCAATTTCAAATATGAGATTTGACACATAAGAAGGCTCACTCCATTTCTTCTCATTGGAAACTTTAATATAGAATAATTGTTTTTCTCCTCACTTATGTCCTCAACTATACTTTCTAACAATTAAAGCATAAACCTTTTGCTCTCTTTTATTTAATTTGTTAAGGAGTTAGTTGGGTAGGTTGAGGAAATGATTGTATAGGAGTTCTCCTCTCTCTTATCCTTATAAGTGACTACCTTTTGGTATCTAGTTCCCTCTCCTCTAATATATGTGCCATTAGTATAGCCTCATATATAAATTGGATCAATTGACACCTCATGTTAAATGTGATCCTTTAGTCTACCCAAAAATAAGTTATATAAATTTTCACTTGTCATTATTTCTACTCACAAATATAGATTCTAAAATTGTTGAATATAATCCTTAACAAATTTTGTTTGGCATAATTTAGTTAATTGGTTGAAGTGGAGTTGTGCCACACTATCTTGATAGTGTAATTGTAATTCATCTATAAAAACTAACCAATTGACATCAAGACCCTTCTTCTTTTGAGCATAAAGCCATCAATACCAAATGATCTACTCTAGTTCCAAATACAAGGAAGCCTTTATCACCTTCTACCCACCTGAAACTTAATATAACAAAAAATCCATTTGATTTATCCAAGTTAGTGGATCCTTTCCATCCATCAAACTTACACATATCCACCTTCAACAGTAGACTTTAAGACCTAAATAAGTGTACTAGCATTTGGCTTAAGATTGATTTATCTAAATGATCCACCTTGATTGATCGAAATATGGTGTTGTTCCCATGGTTGTGGGAGATACCTTTTGGATAGATTTTTGGAGTTGTGATATTATTTTCTTAATGCTATCCATTTCTCCTTTCATTTTACACATGACACTAATAAATTCTTCTACAATGTTAAACAACATATTTTGCATACTTTCTTCCATTTTGTGTACATTGTCATCTCCTACAAATCACATCAAATTTGAGGCCCCTCTTGATCCTAACTCTAAATATATATCCTCTTTATTAGGATTTTTTCCTTGTAATGAAATACCTTACATAAGATAAGAATACAATAAGAAATATGTTGCAAATACTTAATAATATGTTACTTCGATGGGGTAAAATCCTAAACCATTTTGAAGGGGACACCTCCAATAGTCTTCAATAAGAACACAATACTCAATTTGATGATAATAATATCTAGCTCCTATATATACCATACATATGCATTGGATGTCACCCACGCCAACCTAACTATCTATATACGACTGTATTAATGATAATATAACCCTTTTTTTATATAAATTAAGGTAGCCACATGCCAACTACCCATAACCCTATGCACATTATAGGATTAATGGTATAACATTCTCGATGTGTGAAAATTATTGGTTGCAACCTCTAATCTGTGGCTTGATCATGATGCCTCCAAAAAAATTGACAATAATTTATTAAAGCAAATCAAAATATGCTAAAAAGTTATTGTAACTTACCTCTATCAACTATTTGTGTTACTTTGACATGCATCCTAATAGTAGTTCACATGTACATCAAAATAGAGGAAAAAGATATTGATGAGAATTGCATACCCATGCTCTTTTCCCTTATGTTTTGGGCCCCACTTTGACTAGATTGTCATTTATGTAAAAACAAACTTGTAAATGGCATATTATTTTGTTAAATTTGACTCATTACCTCATCCTAGCTTGTCCCCATAATCACTAATCTCGAGGAACCAATTATGATCCCTAGATCTTCCATTCACCACCTTGGTTTAGTTTTGGGGGTGTTGTAAAAATAAACTTGTAAATGATATTCTTTTGTTAATTTGACTCATTACCTTATCCTAGCTTGTCCCCATAATCACTAATCTCGAGGAACCAATTATGATCCCTAGATCTTCCATTCACCACCTTGGTTTAGTTTTGAGGGTGCTAAAGTGACCTAAGTCACTTATATATGTATGGATCTAAACCTCAAACTTTAAAAACCAAATTTTAAATTGAACCTTGCCACCATTTTCCTAATAGTCATGGCGAGCCAATCTAATACATGCTTCTGTTAATTTGTGTTCTATATTGTATTTAAAGACATGCACTAATTTCAATTTAGAACTCGGTGCATTCATGATACATCCATAGCATTAACATTACATCATCAAAAATTTACTTCATACTTATCTTTTGTTTTTACTATTTGTTCATTATAATTAAATTGCTCCACTTAGGAGTTTTGATTGAAGGAGAACAAAGCCTTGTCAACAAGTTCCTAAACCAACTTCAAACACAAGTATAACAAGTCAAAGTAGAATATACATCAATTTTCTATCAATACACTTATTTTGGTCAAGTTCATTTGTGCATGCTAAGATCACTTTTACATGAAGTTTAGTTCCATGTGCATGTATCAAAATTTAAAAAATATACAATTATTTTACAGACTTTGAGATATTAATCCAATAAAACCTTTTTTACGTATTCAAAAATAAATTCATAATCATATATTCTTCAATACAAATTCTAAATTAAATATCACATTCGCTATATTAAATTCTATAAATCAATTCTACATTTAATGTTGCAGAATCCCACACTTCTAGCATTGTTCAATTAATTGGTCTATGTGAAATTGTCTTGAAAGCATTTATTTTCAATAAAACCATGACAAGGATCTTGTATTTCCAGATTGGAACCAAAGCGCCTCGTGAAGTAGGTAGGCTTTTAAGTATTTATAAAACAAAAAAAAAGTATGATTGAAATATTGGATGATCCATTCAAGTTAACGTACTCCATTTTACAACAATATAGAATAAATGTCAGCCGTTGAGTTACTACAATCGTGAAGCGTTAGAATCAGCAGGTTGCGTGTATCCAGCGATCAGTCAGAGAATCAGAGCGGAGAGGCGTGAGATGAGGAGGGTATGTGGGGTGCAATTCTACAGCCCTCAAGCATGAAGAGCACCTCAGTCATAGCAGGCCTGTCAAGAGGGTCAGGGGCTGTGCATAGAAGACCCACCTTCACTGCGAGTAACAACTCCTCCCACTCTGAGGAGGTCTCTGGATCCGCCTCACCCTCTGCCTCTGCCTCCGCCTCCGCCTCTACAACACTGGGATCAAACACTTGTGATATCTGCCCCGTTTGTAGCTGCCTCTTCACCCACTTGACAATATCCATATCCTCCTCCTGCTCCAACATTAACGGTCTTCTACCTGTCAGAAGCTCCAGCAGGACAATCCCAAAGCTATACACATCGCCCTCTTTTGTCATCTGCCCGCTCAAATTGGCCTCGGGGGAAACATACCCCATTGATGATCTCGCCGCAGTGGTGGAAGAGGAAGGGTGATCGGCTGGAGAGGCCACCAGTCTATCCAAGCCAAAATCTGAGAGATGAGCCTCGAAATCTGCATCGAACTGCACGTTGTTGGGCTTCACATCCCCGTGGACAATTGAATTTGTGTGGAGGAAAGCGAGACCCCGTGCTATTCCAAGAAGAATCAGATGCCTCATCGGCCAGTTAAGAACATGGCCGCCCTGGTGAGAGGCTTCCTGCAGAAGAGTAGCCAGATTGCCATTGGGCATGTAATCATAAACTAGCAGCCTTACTTCACTACTCACATAGTACCCCTTCAGAATGCACAAATTGCGATGTTTAACTCTGCCCAGGGCTTCCGCTTCTTGTCTGAATTGGCTCTGCTGAATGACATTTTCTCCCTCCTGGTGCGCTAATCTCCTAACTGAAACCACACTTCCATCCTGCAAACACACCTTGAATACAATTCCATACCTTGTCCTGCTCTGCACATGCTCCTCGTCGAAGTGCCCACTCCCTTCCACGACATTCCCATATGTTATTGGACTGTAAAACATGACGAGCTTCTTCTCTTGTTCGCCAATTTGGGCTTTCGCCTGCCTCTGTCGGCTCACCCTAATAACAAAAAACGCAATAGAAATGCCTAACACAATAAGGAGGCAAAGGCTTCCGCACACCACAGCAACGGCAATGGCAATGGCAAAAGCCCTGTCTCTGCCCCTAATGCCATGGCCAGGGCCATGCTCATCTCCCGGACTTTGAGCACATGCAGATTTGAGTGGAGGCCCACATAGGCCTGGATTGTAAGCAAATGAAGCTGCATCGAAGCGAGCACAAGGAATTTTTCCTCTAAGATGATTGTGGGAGAGATTGAGGTGTCGGAGAGGCTTTATCCTACACAAGGCAGAGGGAATGCTACCCGATAGATTGTTTGCAGAAAGATCTAGCGTCGCTAAGTTTCTTAGCTCTCCCACCTCCTCTGGAACTCTACCACTCAATTTATTTCCCTCCAGAAAGAGCTTTTGGAGACCCGTGATAAGCCCCAGTGATTTGGGGATCGTACCGGTGAGATTGTTTCCGTCCAGAGCAACCCATTTCAAGCTCGTGCAATTGGAGATACCCTGTGGAATGCCTCCTGTCAAATGATTGCTTCCCACGTCCACCTCTTCCAGCTTGGATAAACGGCTGATTTGAGGAGGAATGCTGCCTTGGAGTTGGTTGCCTCTGACCCTTAGCGTCACCAGACTCGAACAATTCCCAAGCTCCCCTGGAATATTACCAGACAGACCGTTTCCCCAAAGTGATAAACTCACAAGTGCTCCCAGGAAGCCAAAACTGTCAGGTATTGGTCCTGATAAAGAATTTGCACTCAGATTCAAAAATTGTAATTTCTCTAGACTGCTGAAACCATCAGGAATGCCTCCATAAAAAGAGTTTCCTGCCAGAGAAAGGTAGTGCAGTTTGGGCAAGGCCGCGAGCTCAACGGGCAAATTTCCGGTTAAGTGTTGTTGGCTCAAATCCAGCGATTGCAACTTAAATAGGCTGCCAATAGTGGAGGGCACAACGCCTTTAAAGCCATTTGCACTGAGATTCAGAATCCTCAAGCTCTGCAAAGACCCGATGCCCGACGGAAGTTCCCCAGACAGCCCGTTTTCAGCCAGATCCATTATTCTAAGGTTGGGAAGGTCCAGCTCCTCCGGTATCATTCCTGATAGATTGTTGGAGGGTAGTGATAACACCTCCAGCATTGTGAGCCTACCTATACCTTCCGGAATCCTTCCCTCCAACTTGTTTCTTCCCAAATAAAGAGCTTTGAGAGAAGCTAAAGAGCTTATAGACAAAGGAATGGTTCCGCCCAATTTATTGCCCTCTAAATTCAGCACTTCCAAATCACGACATTGTGAAATGCTGGAGGGGATTGGGCCAGACAGAAAATTATGAGATAAATTAAGCTGTTGCAGAAGCCCCAGCTTCCCAATGGAAGGGGGAATTGGCCCACTCAAACTGTTGTTGGCTAGAGATAGCACCTCCAAATTCGACAAATTGGTAAAAAATGTGGGTATTAAACCCCTGAGATTGTTGCTCTCCACGTCCACTACTCGGAACCTCCACCTGGCAGCGCTGGCCAGCGATGGGAAGCCAGACAAGTGGTTGAAACCCAGTTGAAGTATTCGCAACGAAGAGCTGTTGAAGATGGAAGCTGGAATCCCGCCTACCAGATTGTTTCCCCGTACCGACAGCCTCTCCAGTTTGGGAAGAGCCCCCAGCGCGGCAGGCAGTTGGCCGCTAAGCCTGTTGCTATCCATGCTCACGGATACCAGATTGGAGCAATTTCCCAGAGCCCGAGGAATGCTTCCCTCTAAGTTATTCCTACCCAGACTTAGAAACTCCAACAAAGGCAGCTTTCCCAAATCTGCAGGAACAGGACCGCTCAACTCATTGAAAGAAAGATCAATGAAACTCAAACGGCGGCTCAAGACGAGATAAGGGGGTATCTTCCCAGAGAAAGCATTACCCGAAAGATCCAGGTATTTCATGCTCCTGCTCCCCCATCCCACGCCTTGTATTTCTCCCCACAACAAATTATGCGCCACATTAACAACTTGCAGCTCCGACAAATTAGCCAGTTGATAAGGCAAACGCCCAGAGAAACGATTGTTTTGGAGGTAGAGTGCATGCAGATGCTCACATTTTGCCAGAGACACAGGAATGCTTCCGTTGAATTCATTGGATCTCAGGCTCAGCCTCCTCAGCTCGCTTAATCTCCCAATCTCCTCTGCCAATAAGCACACTGTCAATGCAAACCTAAAAGACAATGGCAAGGACAACGATAATGTTAAATGGTCATCTACCCACCTGTGAGAGAACCTCGAAGGTCTAGTCCCGGAAGCCGAAGCTCCCACACCCTTGAATTAAAACAGAACACTCCTCGCCAATCGCAGGGCGCGTTCGGACTGCTTATATTCCAGCTCTTCAGTCCTTCCCCCGGATCCTCCACACTCCTTTTCAACGCCAACAGCGCCCTCAAATCATCCCCTGCGCCATCTTTCTCTCTTCCAGCTGCTGCTACCACCACCGTCATCACAACCACAGCTACCACCACCACCACAGGTACCCTTCCCATCCTTCTCCTCACTCGCGCCCAAAACACTGTCATTGGTAACTACCTATCTTGCTACTTTCCGATGCCCTAATACTAACAATAATTTGTGCTCAACCTCAAGGTACACTGACAGCAGACTTACAGAGTTTTAACGTTCCCTGGCACCTGCAGTTGCATTTACTGCTGTTGTTTCATCCATTTCTCGAGAAGAAGAATAACCTAACTAAAGTAAAGAGGGGCACTCACACAGAAACACCACCTCAGTTCCCAAGGTGCCATTAGAGCCCAGATCTAATGCTTGAGCCTTTTATGATAAACCTAGGATTTATCTGGTAACATATATTTGGCGTTGGCGAAGAGAAGTCCAATGCAGAGGGCCATTCCCGCCCGCTCCTCTTTGTTGATTGCCTATACGAAAGCAAATGGGTTTTCACTCATCATTATCAGTTATCACTCCTACTCAACATCAGGAACAGGTGAAGATAGATCCACCCCATATCATGTTTGCTACAGTCTCTCATGTTTTGCTCTGCTGTTTGAATGCCGTTGCGTTAAGACCTAGACAAAATATTGTACCGGACCATTATTATTATTATATATACACATGCCTCATCATTCTAAACAGCCCCTTCAGTCAAAGTTCGACTTTGATAAAGGCATCCTCTTCTATTTTATTGGCTGCTTCCACTTTATATTATATATCTTCTCTTACATCACCCCGAGGCACCCAATTTTTTAAAATTTTATTCACAGCCACATTGGTGTGGTGTAAAGGGAAAAGAATTGCATAGCTGTCCTTTTGCCCTTGGAATGGGGATAATTGCATATCCATGTACTTTTGATTTTGATTAGAGTGTTTTAAATGTGATAATTGATTTATAAGTGGTATATGCGTGTGTAAATTTAATTTATGATTTCATGTTTTTTTATCTTTCTTTTCATTGATTTAGAGTTGCATTTCTTATCTTTGAATTATTCATCATTTTGGATAAGATCTTTAAGTGCAAACTTGATCCATATCATTTTTATGGTCATAGATCTCACCTTAAAACTTTTAAAATTCAAAATTTTAAAATTTCACTTCATCAACTGCTTCAATAGTTGTGAGCTCATCTAATTTTTGTTTTGTTGGTTTGTGGGCTTGGGTGTTGTTTGAAGATGTTCTCTCATTCATTTGAAGATAATGTAGCAGGACACTTTCTTAACCAACACATAGAAAGCTTTGGCTTCCTTAGGTGGTGAGTGGGCCCCCTTCCAACTTTTTTTGGTTTATACTTCCAAACTTTTGTAACAAACACATGTGAATAAAACTTAACATTGGAAACACATTATGATAAGTTTTAAAGCTTTAATTACAAATTAATAACACTTCTGATTAGCTTGCCCCGAGTCTAAAATATTACCACTTAACAGAATGCATTTAAACTTAATGTTGTCATTTTCAAACAAGTAGAAAAACTTTTAAAAGTTCTTCAAATAGGAAACATTTCACATTGTATCAAATAACATAATACAAATGCTCAAAATACTTACGAGAAAAATACCTATAGAAACATCTAACCTAACACATTGTCTAGATCTAGGCCATCAACATATCAGGTTAGTTACTTCAACTTATATGTAATTTTGTTTGAAGCAAAAACTCCAATTTTTTAGTGGCCTAAATATAACTATTTGCAAGATGTGGATTCCAGTCAAAACATAAGTACAAGTTTAGATGGTAAAACACGAAGCTTAAGCTCACAACAAAGGACTTTGCAAGCATCATCACTACTTACTATGTAAATTTTTAAATATTTCAATTTGTGAAACTTAAAAATTCTTGCTTGCATTGTTTAAGAAATAGAAATGGTTAGACAATGTTATATGATATGGGTGTGTATTACGTGCAAATGTCTTCTAGCAGTGACATAAACAAAGACAAATTGGAGTTTCAATTCTTAGGCAATAGAAGCATAGAACCATATGCTTTCCAAACCAACATCTATGTCAAAGGCATGGATGGGAAAGAGAAAAGGCATATACTTTGGTTTGATCCGAATCAAGGATTCCACAACTACTTCATCCTCTAGAATTCTCATTAGATAGTGTATGCTTGACACTATTTTGTTACTTGTCTTTTAGAGTTTTTAATATAAGTTCATGCCTTACTTAGGATAAAATTATTAAGCTTTTTGATTTCTACATAGATGTGATATTTTGATTGTATTAATTTACACAATTTTCAATTGACATAATTTAACAATCTTGTTTCATTTAATTTTATCACATTGGAATTTTTATGTTGTGCTTCAACTATCTTTGTGTGTAGTAGATAGGTCTGATGTTTTATTGAGTGTACATGCACAATTTTACCAATGATGGTTAACTTGAGATGGGTGATTTGGGTAAATATGTTAACATCCTCATCTCACTCAATTTGAGTTACAAGATGCATCTTGCATACTCCTTTAAAACCATGATCCAAATTAGTGTCAAATTTGGATCCATGTGTTGTGGATAAACTTGTGAAGTGTATGTTTCATCTAGGAATGTTTATTTAACTCTTGATTTTCTTTACATTTTATCTGTTTTCATAATGCATGTTTGGAGAGTGTGCAAATAATGTGTAGCTTAAATTGAAGAATTATTTATTTTATTGCCTTCATTAAAAGATCTTATGCATTTTTAATATTATGAATATCCAAAAAATCTAATAAGTTAAAATAAATTATTGAAAAACAAATCCATTACTCATTTGCATGAAATTGCTAGATTAATCATATAAAATGATATTTTCTTAAATACATTTGAATAGAATGTTAGCGAAATATCTAATATAAAATATCTAAGTTACAAAAATGAACCATTTATAAATACCTTGTTTTGATGTGAAAAGGAAAAGGAATGTGAATTTGGGGTTAAGGGATTTTTTTAAAAGGGAAGGGTTATTTAAACACACATACATTTTACTCTCTTTTTATGTCCTCCATTTTGTATGAGTTCATGATTGTTGCAAATAATTTTCTTGTGGTTGCTTTAGGATTACTAAAGGCTTGGAAGTGAGATTGGATATTTGTGAAGGTTTCAAGTTTCCTTTTGTATATATAAGAAAGATCTCCAATTTTCACTTGATAATTTACTTGGGAAAATGAAGGTATTTCTCTATTTAAATGTATGCTCTTGCTTTGAACATGCTCACATTGAGTGGTTTCATATTGTTTCCATTTCAAAGGTTGTGATTTGAGCAAGAAAGTTAAGAGTAGTTTATTGTTCATTTAATTTAGTTGTATGTATTTATTTTTAATTTAATGTTAATTATTTGACAAAATTTCTTTGAAATCTTATGTCATATGAAAAGTGTGTCGTTGTGCATCATATGTGAATGAGGGTATATTACTTTTTAAATTTTATTTTTTTAAAATTTGGAGACTTGAAGCTTCAATTAATGGTGAATGTGACTTTGCTTAATGCTTAAATTTATGAAATTTTCAAAAGTGTGAATTTTGAATTTTGAGCCAACCATTCTATTTTGTAGGAGAAAATGTCTCATGTTGGAAAAGTGATTTTCTACCTTTTGGATGTGGGCGATCCCACAATATTCAGTTTATTTTTTGCCAAAGCAAGACATTAAAATCAATATTTTAAATTGACTTTTCACCTCTTATCACCTATAGCAACTAAATTATAAATATTTTTTTTACATAACTTTTATTAACTTTGTAGACACCTAAAATATGTCGCCTTCACTTACATCATTGATTTCATCTAATCATCATTTGAGTCATTCATTCAAACCATTAGGACCTTTTCCACTAATCATATGTTTCATTCGATCATCACCTGATTCATCCACTCATCTCTTAGGACCTTATCCATTAATTGACTAATCATCCAAACATCACCTAATTTGTTCATTCATCTTGTAGTGCATGTGATCATTCACTACATCACTTTATCGTCATCTAATCATCTTATCACCCAAATATTGATTTCATCCTTTCACATCACTTAATCATCCTATCACCTAGGTCATGATTCCATCCTATCAAATCACCGAATTGTCATATCACCTAGGTCCTGATTTTATCTAATCATTATATAATTTATTCAACCATCACCTAGTATGTACACATCATCAGCTTGTCACCTAGGACGCACATTATCGCCAAATGCCTAATAATTTAATTAAATAACCCTAAATTATTTAATTAAATTAGACTAGTATTATTCATACATTTAATAAATTAATTATTCATCAAATATCCATAGTTATCCAAATAATTATCCTTTTAATTAATAAATTACCCACACATTATTTATTTAATAAATAAATCAAATATTAATTTCCACCTCATGTGCACCAATAATCCAATCAATTAATTTCACCTCATATAGTCGAGTCCTTAGTCTAATTAGTTCACTCAGAGTCACTCTTAGTCCCACTCATCAATCAAATCCAATTAGTTAACTCATTCATGCAATAGTTAATTCCTCTTGATTCTATTATGCACTTAGTTAACTCCTCAATTATCCATACAATTAGTTGACTAATCAATCAAATTTCTTAACTCCCCAATCACATCGAGTTGAGAAATTATAATTTTGTTAATTAAAAATTAAAATAATGTGCAACTCACCTATACTTGCCATATTTTCATTAGTCCCCTAAATCATGGATCAGATCTCAACTCTCAGATTCAATCCTATCTATTTAGCGAATCCTTGTGCAACATTATAAATCAAAGTCATCTCATAATCATCAATCAAGCATTCATATTGTATTAGAATCCTATTAACTTTGAATCCAAAGAATGCTAATGTTATGTTGGCAAATTGAGCACCCACATCACAAAGGAGCAAAAATTTACACATGCTAAATCAAAGGTCTACATCTTAAATTTTGAGTATTGAATTGGTTTGATTTTGATGCTATTTCATTTGTTTATTTTGCATGCATACATTTTGGTGAACTTGATGTGAATAGAGAAATATAGTGTTTGTCCTTTTGAGTTTTTGTGAGTTTGACCTTGCAGATCAATGCTTTATAGGGGGTCTTGGAGGTCAACTCTTTATAGGGGTCACAAATTACAAAATAACCTCACAGTTGTGCTCAAGAGGGTCGATAGATAACTTTTAATATTTAATTTGGCCTACTTTTTTTATTGTGATTTTTTTGAAAAAAATAGACCCCTTATGACCCCTTGTATGGAGTTATGTATGATCGTACAACTTGATTCCCTTATTATTTGTTTGGTTCTTTGGTGTAGGGGATATAAACATGTGTCAAATTATACACATAGATCGTAAGATGTACATAGGAGGTATAGACACAAAATGTTAGAATATATATGCTACGGGGATATATGCATAGGTCGGTGTCATTCATTGGGCATATACACATGGATTGTAGGAAAGTATATACATAGTTTAATATATATACAAGTCTGTGATATTTCAAAATATATACACATCAAATATCCCACACAAAGGTTTATGGTAGATATATATACAACATTCAACATAACACATATATACACGTACATGTATATACAATGTTGTGTATATACATGATATGTATATATAACATTATGTATAGATGGCTACATATACTCAACATTGTGTATATAGTGCTATATACACACAACCCTGCGTATAGGGTGCATGGTGCAAACAAAAAGCCCTAATTTATTTTGATGATTTCTAATTTTATTTGTTTTATTAAATATTTAATTAATTAATTTATTTTATTTTATTTTCTAGCGTCGTGGCCCTTGGTCACAAGGGTGACCAAGAGTGATTTTGATTTTAGCTCCTGGTCATGGATAGAGGCAACCCTCGGTCACTTGGGGGTGAAAACCAATGCCTTGGTGGCTAAGCCAAGTCACCCCTCCTTTGCATACCTAAATAAATAATTTTATGAAAATTCTCATAACGTTTTCCTAATATATTAGATTTTTGACTTTTAAGGGGCGTTGCAAAGCTGAATCAAAGCACTACATTGTGGACCAAGCCATTTTTCAGAATCGACCATTTTAATAAGGTAAAATTCCTTAGAATTCATGTTTTGTTTGTGATTTTCAAATCCTCATAGCTTTTACATATGAGCTCAAATTTTAGTGATTTTTTTCTTTAATTTATCAAAATCTTTCAAGGAATCCATTATGCACTCTATTTTTCTTAATTTATTTCTATTCTTTATGTTTTAGATTGATTAGTTGAATGCAACATATCTTTTTGGGTGAACACAAATTTTAGAAACTATTGATTCATGGTTTTGCAAGATGTGCTATAGAAGACTAATTTAGACCATTTTTCTTTTTGTTTATCATGTTTTCCTTTTTTTCTCACCATAAGAATTGGTTAAAATAAACTTTCACATTTCAATGTGGGCTTAAAATAAACAAGTGCCATTTAATCCCCAAGGTCCACTTATATATGATCTCCTCTCAAGCCTTAGGGTGATCTTGAGGGTCAAAAATAAGTGTGATATTATTTTTCTTTTTTTAGGAGGCCTACTTGGGGATTTCATCAACCTAAGGGATGACCTCAACCACATTTTTCAATGAGTATATAAATAGGGGAGAGTGAACTTTGTACCTCAAAGAGTGAGCTATCGTCATGTCTAATAGAGCTTGAGACCCTCAATCCATCAAGACTTTGTGGTGAAGAGGCTAGGAGAGACCCGCCTAGGAACATACATGTAGGCATGCCCTTTGTTCACATATTTCCCCTAGTGAGCTTGTAATTAAAAGCCTAAGTCCTTCATCCATCTTCTAGTGTAGTGCAAGGGATGTGGATTGTTCCACTACCATTTGTTGAGATAGCAACTACCCTTGGTTAGGGCCTTGTCCTTCCAAGGTAAATGGTTTATAGGTGGTACATGCATACCATAGTTATCAATTCACTTGTCAAAGGTATTATCTTTACTAGTGGCCCCACATTAGGAGTTACTCCCACCTAAATAATTTTAGAGTTGTGTCTTTTTGTGCTTGTTATTGTTACATTAGGGTTGGTGCAAGAAGTTGGGTCCACGAAGAGGGGAAGTTTCAGACGAAAAAAAGTTCTCGCACAAAACGCATACGTGTTATGCATCGCATACGCGATCCTAGATCAATAACGCGTACACGTTACAGTTCGGGTTACGAACCTAAAATGCGTACGCGTTCTGAAACACGTACACATTTCTAAAGACTATTTATTTTTTTAAATAAGCGACTGTGAAAGTCATTTTCACAGCCGAGTTAGAAGCGCCAGGACAAGAGACAGCAAATCGCGTACGCGTTTTGGACGGCCAGAATCTACAAAATTTTCACTCTCACCTCCTCCAGTCGACACACCTGACCTTAGCGATCTCCAGGTTGGTTGAATTCTACAATATTTTTGCATTATAATTGCTATTTAGTTATTTTTGTTTAGTTTGTTTTAATTTAATATTTAATAGTTTTTAAACTGCATTTAATTAACCAAAAACATCAACGAAACAAACAACATAAAATTTTAAATCGAAAACCTAAATTTGACACATTTAGTTTTGAAATTTAAAACCCTAAACTGTAGGTTCTAAAAAACTAATTTACTCAGACCGTTAATCTTTGAACCTAAACCCTAGAAAACGTAAACTAAAACCCTAGAAAACGTAACATAAACTAAAACCCTAGAAAACATAAACTAAAACCTTAGAAAACGTAAACTAAAACCCTAGAAAACATAAACTAAAACCTTAGAAAACGTAAACTAAAACCCTAGAAAACATAAACTAAAACTTTAGAAAACGTAAACTAAAACCCTAGAAAACGTAACGTAAACTAAAACCCTAGAATTTACGTAAACTAAAACCCTAGAAAACGTAACATAAACTAAAACCCTATTTGTAGGTTAAAATTAGGTTAAATCTAGGGTACAATTAGGGTTTGGCTTAAACTTTAATATATATTGTATAGTTAGATTTCAAAATTACAATTAGGGTTATGATTAGGTTTACTTGTTTAATATTAAAGAATTCAATTACCTGCTTCTAGGGTTAAAATTCATTCTAGGGTTAGGGTTCTAAGATAAATATTCGGGTAAGGGTTGAGGTTAGGGTTTGTATTCAACTAGGTTTAGAGTTAGGGTTATATTTTTATTAGGGTTAGGTTTAGGATTATGAAATTATGAATTAAAATTTAAGATGCAGGTTAGGGTTGGAGTTAGAATTAGCCCCGTCAATTGGTGTAGGGTTCTAGGGTTGGGGTAAAAATTAAATTAAGAGTCTAGGGTTAAATGGTTGTAATTTTGGTGAGAGTTAAACATTCAATCAATATTTAATTAGGTTTATGATTAAAATTTTTATATGCATTTAGGGTTAGTGTTCAACTAAGGTTATGATACCCGATTTAATTACAATTAGGGTTAGAGTTCAAGTTAGAATACATTAGGGTTCAAGTTATAATTAGGGTCTATGGTTCAAGTTATAATTAGCCCGTCTATGGTTCAAGTTAGAATTAGTGTGATAAAAATTCTAATATAAGGCAACATATCCCTAGATGAAATCGTATTTTAAAAAATTCTTCATCTATATATTGATTAAATTTTTTATCTTAAACTTGAAAAATAAATCTATTAGCAATGTCTTTTTGAACTGAATCCCCGTACTTAGGTACCTAAGGTTTTTGATGGTTTCATAAGGATTTAAAAATCATGAATACTAGTGGAACTTTTTAAAACACATAGGGTTTTAGTCTTATTTCTTCAATTTTTGTTTCTCACAATCTTAGTTTTGAAAGAGTTTATTTACAAACTTATATAACAATGGGGTCTTTAGGTGTGATCAACAAAGTTTATTTTTAGTAGAGATAATTGTGAGGTATCACAAGACAATGCATTTCCCTCAATTTGTTATAACAACCATAGACTTTTAGTCATAACATATTGAATTTTCATTTCCTTCACTCTTGATTCAACATAATCTAGGTCGATTGTTACCATTTTGTCAAAGGGGACCGTCCTAGAACATCAACTTATAGATTTTCCTTCATTATTATTACTCAAAATTTAAAAAAATCAAGAAATTAAAATGTATAACTCTAAATTCTATAATTGATGAAGGATTGGTTTGCAAACTTTCTTGGATTTGACCCTACTGAATTGGTAGTTTGGATTCCTTATTTTTTTGCATAATTATTACTTTTAATCACTATAATTTTAATTTATTTGCATCCTTTAAGTTTCATGTAGTATACTATTGTTTAATAATTTATTATTAAAATAATATTTAATTCTCATACCTTTTATGTCTCTCATATGAACAATATTTTGTGTTCTATGGTAACTCCTATTATCATTTCCCCTTTTCAAATGTACCATGATTCCTATGTTTCTATTATTATATGTTTAAATGTATCCTCAATATGTTTAAATGTATCCTTATAACCAATTTTTTTAATTTCTATCTATCTTAATGGACCTTATTACATTATTCTAATATACATAGACACTAAACCCTACATTCTAAAATATGAACACAAACCCTTACCCAAAACTCAAATTGTAAACCACAAATTTGAAATTTTCAAAACTTGTACAAACTTAAATTATAAACTTTAATGTGTACATGCTATGGATTTTTAATGAACATTATTGATTTTTTAATGATAAATCGAATGGTCTTCAAATGAATTGCATTTTGGATTTGTGCACGTTCAATGTGATTTTTAAATAGTTCTTTCAAATTGTCTGCATTATTTAATTAGTTTGTTGATATATATTTTTTAATTGTTTAACATGTGCAGTTGCCATTTGGTTGTACATTCACATGGATCCACTATTTAGCATTGAGGATTTTATGCCTGAACCACATATTCCTATAGATCCCATAGATCCTAACCCACCACCACCAGAAAACCCCATTCCTCCTAACCCACCACCACCAGAAAACCCCATTCCTCCAAACCCTCCACCTCCTAACCCCCCACCCCCTATAGTAGACCAGGATCAGTTGAGAGAGAGCATTAGGGCAAATCTTACAGTCATTCAAGAAAATATAGATCTGATTAAAAATGAGCCTAGAATTCCCCCCCATCTCTCACGGTTTGCATCTACGATGCAAATTATTGTCGATTCTGTTCGATCTATTGATGCGGACCTAGATAGGTTCCATCAATGGAGAGACGAGAGGAGACAATTCTATGCAGATGGATTGTCTTATAAAGAAATTAATGACCTTAAAATTACTAAAGAAGCCATGTGCCAGTATTTTTTTAACCCTCAAACTAGCCAACCAATTCCACCCACCAAAAAATGAATTTCAATTTTATGGTGTAGGCACCCCTTGATAGCTGCACATTTTTGGGATAGATGGTGGATGGTGTTTGATACTCCACCACATGGCAATTCTGAGGTGCCCCTATACTTTTTGAGAAAGTTATGGGCAGAGTTTGAGTTGGGTTTAAAACCCAACTATTTTGATATGAGGTCATTTCAGGGAGCTGGGCGTGGCATGCCCCAACATAGATTGGGAGCACGTGTTGATCCTCAACGACGTGCTCCAATTGCTCCTATTGTTCCTCCTGCTTCTCCTGGTGTTCCTGCTGCATTTCAGCAGCAAACCATGCTATCGACATTAGGAGCATTGAGTTCACTTTCAGGACATCTCACTCATCAGACTTCACACGCGGCGGCTGAAGTGGTCAATAGAGAGCATGGAGGCTCCAGCAATAGGAATACTCAGGCATCCACTTCAGGTGACCCACCTGCGTCTGAGACAGAGTCATTTATGGATTTACTATATTCTGAGCATCATCTTACACAGGTATGTTCATCTTTTGAACTTAATATATTTTTTTGGAATGTGCAAAATTCATGTTTAAATAATAACATCAAATTATATATATAATACAATATTAATTCAATAAGTGTTTGGTGTAGACGCATGATCAGACAATGCCTGAAACTCAAAATGATCATGTCTATATGTCGAGTGTTGTAGATATGGGCTCACCTTTTGGTCAGGTACTTAAACCAATATATATTAAATTTAGTTTGTGTGGATATATATATATCTAATTTATTTTGAATGTTTACACATGATGTGTGATTGATATATATTATATCTAGATGCAGGGAGGTCAGATGAGCATGCCTAGTGCTGACCAAGCACAAGTTGTGGTGAGCGCTCCTGAGTCATCATCAGCTCAGGTGCATTCTTTCAAAAAGTTTGTTAAGTTTGAATTAAATACACATCATAGATCTAATTTAATTTTTACATTTACATACACATGCGTGAATGATCTATACAAATTGTTGTACATATATATGCAGGCATTTCATGAGACACCCATTGCAGGTGCACCTGAGACATCGTCAACATTTATGCATGGGCAATCTCAGGTGCGTGATCTTGAGGTCATATCATTCAAGGTTGTAAACTTTACTAAATATCCTAAACAATTTTTACGGATCTTTTATATATATATATATATTCGAGGTTTTAACATATTGATTGCTTTATATGAATATGCAGGATATAGTAGATCAGGCATTTGAATCTTCTCAAGTGACAGTTATGCTACCCGTTGAACAAAATGTTCCAGTAGATCCACATGATCATATGGTAAATTATTCATGTCTTAAAAATCATTTTTATTGTATTTACTAGATATTTAATTAATTTATTTATTTTTATCCAAAAGTTTATATTTTGTCAGGTTTAAATATGTTTAATTATATCAAAATTTATAAATAAATTTAAATCTAATTTCAAGTTACTTGTACTCTTTTACAGCATGATGTAGGTACATCTAATCGACCTGGAACAAAGAGGAGACTTGATTTGACTGATCAGCCTGATAGTTAAATGGTTTTAAATTTTAAATAGACCAGACATCTCTAGTTTTATTTAAACTTTTATGTGTTGGACTTGACATATACATATTTTTGTTTATTTATATCAGATGACTTTAATGTGATGATTATATATATGCAGTCAATTATGATCATGTTATGTTCATTTTGATGATTATATGCACTCATATGTATATGTAGATCTAGATATTTTATCTAATTTTCAAGTAATACATGCACTAGATATAAATTCTTATCTCTACAATCAAATTTCATAAATATATAATTTATCACATGGTTAAAGGTGATAAATTTAAATATTCCTTAAATAGTTTAGATTATATTCATAATAAATTAAGAGCTCGCGTAATTTTAACTATTTACCAATTCTAGAAAATATTTGAACAATTATATGAAATGTATAATCTATAAAATTGGAATGAGATTTTTAAAATGCTACTAATAAGTTAATTGAAAATCATACAACTATACAACATGATGAAACATATATGTGTGCACATGTATATCCAATTATTTAGCTTATCAATTTTTACGTGAAGACCAAAAATTGATATTTACATAGTCTCTTGATAAAATAATTTTTCAGTGACAATCGCATGGTAGACCGACTTGATGAGAACCTGCAAAAATAATTAATGTAAACTGTAAGTAGTTCTATAATTTTTTTGATTCATTTAAGTAAATATATAGTAAAAGTTACAAAATTGGATCTTATAAATTTCATAAAAATTCAAATGATGTTTTCCATAGGATGGATGAATGGGATGCATGTCATGAACCCTAAGGTATGGCTTAATGGGTCCTATGAGAATGGCTTAAGGGGAATTATGCGAGTGACTTAAGGGATGCAAGATTGTGGAATAAGGGTACATGTAAGAGGATATGACTTAAGGGTCCTAAACCCTTAACCCTTAACCCTAAACCCTAAACCCTTAACCATGTAAGAGGATATGACTTAAGGGTCCTAAACCCTAAACCCTAAACGCTAAACCATTAATCCATATAAATTTGTTATTCTAAGCATCACATGAACCCTAGAAACCCTAAACCCTAAACCACGTGACCTAAATCCTAGGAGATCAACCCTAAACCATTAATCCATATAAATTTGTTATTCTAAGCATCACATGAACCCTAGAAACCCTAAACCCTAAACCACATGACCTAAATCCTAGGAGATCAACCCTAAACCATTAATCCATATAAATTTGTTATTCTAAGCATCACATGAACCCTAGAAACCCTAAACCCTAAACCACATGACCTAAATCCTAGGAGATCAACGCTAAACCATTAATCCATATAAATTTGTTATTCTAAGCATCACATGAACCCTAGAAACCCTAAACCCTAAACCACGTGACCTAAATCCTAGGAGATCAACCCTAAACCATTAATCCATATAAATTTGTTATTCTAAGCATCACATGAACCCTAGAAACCCTAAACCCTAAACCACATGACCTAAATCCTAGGAGATCAACCCTAAACCATTAATCCATATAAATTTGTTATTCTAAGCATCTCATGAACCCTAGAAACCCTAAACTCTAAACCATGTGACCTAAGGGGATGGCTTAAGGGGATGTCTTAAGGGGTGTTGAGAGAGTGACTTAAGGGGATGCAAGAGGATGGATTAAGGATAGATATACAAGGATATGGATTAAGGGGTCCTAATAGAATGAATTAAGGGGAATTAATAGAGAGACTTAAAGGGGATGCAAGCGGATGGATTAATGGCACATACGAGGATGGCTTAAGGGGATATGAAATAAATTATAAACTTTTTATAAAATGACAATGAGTTAAATTTAGTTTTATATTTATACTCTCAACTAAATGTATCTACAACTATATATAGTTACCTGTCTGTAGATTCGAATTCCATTGTAATAAGAGTGCATCTCCTCTCTTTTTTGTATCAAGGGAGACCTGAAACAAAAAATGATATAAAACTTTAATAAGGAAATGAATTTAAAGACAAATATATATATCAATTAAATATATACATACAACTAGATATACTTACCAATATTTATTTACTCTGTTGTACCATCCACATCCTCTCTTTTTTGTAATGCATCTATGATTGTCTCATGATCATCCATTGAAAGTGTCCATAAAACTTTATTAGCAGGCCTCCCGTGATATCTAACTAGTTTTATATTGGTTGCCAAAATCAAATGTGAATAATGTATAATCTTCTTGTGTCTTTCATAATCTTCAAATGCAGGCAAGCCATTCTTTCTTATCAAATATTTTCGAAGCCAGGTGCCAACAACAACGACTGAACCAGTTGGATACTCAAAGTTATCATCATCCACTCTAGGATGTACCAACTTATATTTTCTCTCAACACATCTAGCCAACCAGTACTCTGTCTCCTCTTCATTCCCCTCGGGTGCAACAACAGCATACACATGTCCTACAAAAATAGATAAAAAATTCAATAAAGAGCACGACTTATATTTAATTCATGTATATAAACATGCATACATATAAAATTCATCTCAATAAATAATGTACCTTCTTGTACAAGATCAGAAACACGGTCATAATCATCTGATGCGAATGCTTGATTATCTTCAATTATTGTTCCATGTTGAACATGTGTCGATGTAGGTGTTAAGGCTCTTTGTTGCCATTGTTCAACCCATTCCATATTTTCACAAGCCTCCCAATCACCTGCAATACAAAATTGACAAAAGCATGCCAACTCCCTTGTCCATATTGTCCATGTGTTTGCATTCGAACTCTTAAATGAATGCCATTTTGCAGATCCATTAATTGTTTCACAATCTTGTCGAGAACAAATATCATTTTCTTCAACTAACCAAAAGAAGCGGTGAATTATTGAGCTCTCACTTACTCTTGTAGATAATTTGGTATTGCACCAATCTACAATTGCATGTGCATCTCTAAATTTTGCAGCATCCTCAAATTTTAGTTGCTCTCTAGCAAGAGCTCTTTTCACACATGCACCTGCTCCATCGTGTTCTCCCTTACCATGACCGGCTTCAAAAAAACTCCATATGTGCTGGATATTATTTTCCTTATGAACTCTACATAACCAATAAAACATCCTAGCATTTTTGAATTGACCCGTGCAATTATCTGACCATATGAGATGTTCTAGCAATTGAATTCCTCTTTCTTTTAAATTTTTGTAAAATATATCAAAACAATATTGAACAAACTCAGATGAATGTAATCGATTATCACTTACATAAAAATGGTACTCTCTCAAAAAATTTCTATTATCTTCTCTACTATCATCTGCATGTCTATAAACAATATGAACAAAAATAGATACTTGCACTGAATTATAATACTGTGATTGAATTTCTTCTTGTGGAGCAAGAGTATAATTTTCAGCAAAATCAACAACCGACAATATAGTTCCAATTGGGAATGTGTTTTTACATAAACGAAATTGATTATCAAGCCAATGAGCATACTGAGAGTGTTGAACATATTTAGGTACAATCTTATCTTTAAATTCTTTAATAAATGCATGCACAGTATTTTTTTCCATAATTAGCTCACAACGTTTTCCAGTTTTTCCATCTTTTAAAGAATACTCAACATTTTTGAATCTTTTTACATCTACTAATTGTTGTCCAAATTCATTTAAACTACTTTCATGCATACATTCACCTAATAATGAAAAGTTAGCACATCTATCACATTCTCTAGAAATACATGATTTTAAATAAAATAAGTTTCCGTTAGAGGGTTCGCAAAACAAACCTGATATAAAATCTTTGATTCTTTCAGGTGGCATATTAATACCACAAATGTCCTGCATAATTTGGTTAACATGCAAAGTGCATCGTATATATCGAAAACTATCATAATAATAACGAAATTGTACATGAGTCTTACAACAACAAGAAATTCGTTGCTTATTAATTCTAACATACCAAGGTTTACACTTTTCGAATGATCTTTGACTTATTTTAATATTCAATGGTAAGATTGAAGCATCTAAAATTTTTTTATATAATTCAGTTTGAGTCATATCTAAGAGATGCTTTGGATGAGGTACACGAATTTTGGAACCCACCCTTAATTTTAAGACATCTCTAATGTTAGGTGATACTCTTGTATTATCATGCCAAAATTTATGATTAAAGATTTAATTTCATTAGTTAATTTCATGTCTGATCTTGGGAGTCTACCACTAAAACTCCAACATTGATTAATTGGATCATTTTCAATATTTTCTCTTCTTTTAGCAGCTCTAATCAAAGTTTTGGGATTTACTTTTATACATTTACTAATCCTACTTAACATTCTTTTATTTGAAGTTGCTTTATCAACTAAAGCAGTTGTTATTGCACGACGAGCCGCATTTTTATCTTTAGATCGACTTTTCTTACCTATAAAATCAATAGCATTAGCAACACTAGAAATGACTTGTTCTACTGAATCATCTTTCTTTTTTGGTTTTACAAAAATACCTAATTTTTTCATCACTTTTCTCATTTTCCACATTCTCATCAATTGCACCATGAGTTGACATTGGAATCCTAATTTCTTTCTATAAAAAAACATTTTATATATTTTATTTCCATAAGTTCTAATTTGTCTCCAAGAAACTTTACCACGAAGGTTATCTAACACATCTTTTTCAATTGTAAAAAAAACATTTTCATCTTCATCCATACAAGGGGTTTCATTTTCATTCACACAAGGGGTTTCATTTTCATTCACACAAGGGGTTCCATTTTCATTTTCAAAAGTAAAAAAGATTTCATTCTCATTTTCATCAATATGAGGGATTTGATTAGCATTTGTATTCTCATAAGATATATTTTCATAATTTTTTTGTTTTTGCATTCTTTCAACCCTATAATTATTGATATCATCAATGGTGTATCCAGCTTCATCTAAACAAGCAAAATCAATATTATCAAGACTTGGGTTTGAAAGAATACCTGGAGAGATTGTTTGAATAGGTGCATTTTCCATATCATTGGGAGGTGGATTTGAAGACATACCCGAAGCTGTTTGCATATGTACTGTTTCCATATCATTCAAAGTTGTAGTTGAAGACATAGTTGAGTTTCTCTCCATAATTGTATTTTCTTCTATATTCACCATCTCCACATTTGCATCATCTACATTCATTTCATCATTCATGACTTTCTCTTCAACATTCATTGAAGTAGATGCTTCCAAATTTTTCATTTGACGAATTCTTTCTCTTCTATCTTTTTGTCTTTTTGCCTCCATATCTTTATTTGCTTGAATTTCTTCGGGTGTCATTGACATTCTACACTTTTTTCTTTGTCTTTGTTTTGATCCCATGGTTACAAAACCCTTTTTGATGAAAAAACAAATGATTTACTTGTAACCAATTTTCAAATTTTTATCTCCTTCAAATATTCAAATAACACTCTGTACTATGAAGATCCTTTCTTCTTTGAACTTTGAAGTACACAAAAATATCATGAATACATCCAAAAACTTTTTTTTGAATCTTCTTGTAAATTATTCTTGTACTTGATTCCACTTCAGAAAATTCAACCTGCACTTGACTTTTCAACCAATTTGCAATAGAATATGCCCTCCACAAGACAAATTTGTAATAAAAAATGCAGAAAATCGAACTTGCGGGCCGTACTGCAGAAAAAGAATGTTGTAGGAAAACTGTACTCTATCAGAAAATGTCAAATCAGGATAAACGGATATATTAGAAACGTGTACACGTTCTTAAAAAGGAACGCGTACGCATTACCTTTACCCAACGGGTAAAAAAATAACGCGTACGCATTATGAAATGCGTACGCATTTTGTTTTAATAACGCGTATGTGTTTCATAACGCGTATGCGTTATTAAAAAATTTGTTTCCCAACCCGCCTGGAGACTTGGTTTTAGATTCGGGAAAGCTTTGGCAATCCGAGCCTTAGCCTTTGACCTGCAACTAA
The DNA here is from genome assembly GCA_007115665.2 of Sequoiadendron giganteum. Lineage (NCBI taxonomy): Eukaryota > Viridiplantae > Streptophyta > Pinopsida > Cupressales > Cupressaceae > Sequoiadendron > Sequoiadendron giganteum. The sequence continues at coordinate 679,238,595 of CM021100.1, read as the reverse complement.
AAAACTAAGGCAGATTGAAGAAGAATGTTCAACTTTGACAATATGGTTGATGAATTTTTTTTCTGAATCAATCTATAAAATTAAAACCCATTACAGAACATAATGTATAGTTTTTATATATATAATTTTTATTAAGATTGGATTATATTTTCTATTTTTTAATTAATTTCAAAGCAAACTAGTCATTAAACTTGAAATATCAGACTTTTTTTGTTTTTTAATAACTTTTTTTTGGTTAAAGTTTTTAGAAAAAAAATTATATGACATCAATCTTTAGACAATTCTTTACACAATGAAAAAAAAAAATTCAAAAAAAGTTTAGTTTAGGTCAAATTATGCTGTCCGTACACGTTGATTTTTAAAAACAACAATTAAGGCCAATAAAAATTAAATAATAAAAAAAATATTAAACAAAAAATTACAAAAAAAATTCCTCATCAATCTTCTTGTTGTTATCTCTCTTTCCCCAAAAGGAATTAGTAAAATACTTTTATTTGATTCAAAAAGTGTTGTCTGTACACGTGCATGGTATGGTAAAAAAACAGGGACTTTTAAAAAGTGGTTTTTATAGATCTTTATCAAAATTTAGTTTCTACAATCTGGGTATTTGAATAATTTACATATTTATAAACTAGATTCAAATCTCTAAATTTCATATTACTGACTTTTTAAAAAATTCATTGTGTAAGTGCCTCAAATTTTCAGTTCAAGTGTGACAAATTCTGAAAAACAACAAAAACACTTCCACTTTTTGAGCTTTTTGTGGACCCAACTTCTTGCATCAGCCAATTAGAACCTCCCCACTTGAAACCAAATAGGAGATTTATCATCTTTAGGCTTAGATTTTTTAATATTTGTCTTCTTTTTAGTGTAAAAATAAATAAAAATCCAAAAACATTGAAATATTCCAAAAATACCAAAAATAAGTCTTTTGCCTTTATTTCCTTAGATTAGGGTTGTCCTCTTTCTAAGGTTTAGGTGTCCATTATTTACACATCATCTTTTCTATAACCTAGTTTGTTAACTATCTTCTAGGTTTCGACTATCATTTATAACCATAACCATAATGTCCATTATCATAGCTTGTCATCCTATGTCCACATCATCTCATATACATCCACTAACTTTGAATTAGAATTTCATTCACATCCATCATAGACCATTAATTTTCCCACAACCTCTTTGTCCATATCCTAACATCCACAAAAATATACCATCCTCATACACATACACATCCTAGGTTAGATTATCATAACATTCATTTATCATTTACATCCATATCTTGGAAGTCTACACACCATCACTCTCATCTACATCCATAGTTTCATATCACCCATATCGTAACATCCTTAGTCACCTACTATCCTAGGTCTAATCACCATCCATTGTTCTATCATCTATTTTTCATACCAACCCCATATCATACTCATAGATTATACCATCATCCATAGCCTAAAATCTATAGTCATATACCATCCTCATACACATCCATCATCCTACATCTAGACCATCAATTTCATCTCATAACTTCCTATCATACCATTACCTTGTCTAGGTCTTAGGTTTCCATCTTCACATAGAACCATATCTTAGGTTAGAAAATCAACCACATCCATCTCATAAATATCCATTGTCATTTACATCATAGATGCCCATTATCCTACATTTTCAACCATCATTACATTCAATTTTATTTGTACATCCAAATCATACCATCATTTTATCCACACCATGATCATCACATACATAACCTCATTCTATCCTTATAGATATCTATAGCTTAGATTAGATCACCATGTACATTCACATTTGTAATCATATGTCATCTTTCATAGAAATACATATCTTAGATTAAAACATCACCTACATCCATATCATACATTCATATGCATCCATATCATAACATCTATCATCACCTATGTTAGAATATACATCCATTAGCATATATATTGACCATCATATACCATCTGTTTGTCTACAACTTAAGTTGACATCCTCGTAAACATTCATATCCTACATTTACATTAATAATACATCATATCACCATCTCCATTCATAATATAGCATCATTTTTTCATATCACAACCTCACTACATCATCCCATACATCCATTATCATAGCATTAGACTATCACCCAATTTACATTCAACCATAATCCTAGATCCATAACATTGTCCATTGTATCATATCTTAGTATTATCATACCTCACTAACCATCCTTTTTAAATCACCACATCCAATCTCACTCATTCACACATAGACATCAAACATCATAATCCATTCCACATCATCTAAAACATAACACATAAGCCCACATTATCATTCATTTCAATCTAAGTCATCATTATCTTCAAAAATAAAGACTTCTTATCATCACCCATCCTCAATTCTTGTGTGCTTAAGAAATTTTTCTATCTTAGGTAGCAAGCTAATTGACAATCATCTAATCACCTTGGACGAAATCAGGGATTTTTTTAGTGGCAAATATTAGATATCGACCAAGTTGAAATTGGTGAATTAATCACACCCAACAGGGTGGCCATATCGCTCGGATTTTACAAATTATCGGTCTAATGCATGGCCATTCGCCATTGATTTATTTTATGAGGCATATTTAAGTAATACATTTTCCATAACAAACTATGTGTTTCAAATGGATCAATTAATATTTTTCACCTAGAATCTCAAAAGCTTGTAATAAATCACCTACATATTCACCAATACTATTAAAACAACATTGTGTATTAGGACCATAGTTTCCAATAGATTGGTACTAGTACTGGTACGAGAGATTGGTATTGGTACTAATACAAGATTTTTTGAAAATAGAAGATGGGGGTACTTGGAGACACCATCTTTTTTTAACATAAATAAAAATTAATAAATTAATAATTTATAGAAAATATCATGACATTGAACTTTGAAAACAAGAGCAATAGTAAAGTTTCATGGGAGATGCCAAATTTTATGTCAGAAGACATCAGAAGACTCAAGAGATGGCACACCAAGTTTCCAAGCTATTGGAGGCATTTTTGAGGACGTCTCTGATACTAAAGATGAATACCAGTCTCTGAGACATGTCTCAGGGGGCAAGAGACACGTCTCCCAACAACTATGATTAGGACCCATTTCACCAATTAAAATTTATAAATAGTTGCTTATGAGGACCCATTTTGGTAATAACATTAAAAAATAATTACATTTGAGGACACATTTTGCCAATTGCTATGAGACCTCCATGCTAATCGTAGGGCCATAATCGCCTTGAAAATTACAATGTATGTGTTCCGTCAAGATTTGATTCACCCAACACTTAAATGTATCATTGTATAATCACGTGGGATTCACCAAATTTTTAATATACCTTTTAAAAATCCCATAGAATTCACCAAATATGGATTGATATAAATACAATCAAAACTGTCATTTATTCTTACACATTTTGTTCATTTCTAAACTTGTGAGCTCTCGATTCAGAAGTTTGATTTGGAACCTTGAAGTTTATTGTAGGCAAGTTACAAACTTACAATAGAGACATTCCTACATTAACAAATAACAAGTCAATGAAAACCTAAACTTAAAGGTGAGTGATCATTTCTTCATAGTGTTATAAGATTTATTTATCTCATTTTTCTTGCTTCAATATTAAAGATGATATTGAGTAGGGAATGGGATTTATATTATTTTTCCTTCTTAAACAAGAAAATATTTTTTCCAACTTTTATTCGAAGTGAGAGATCAATATGTTGAGCAGTAAGTGCAACAAGGGTAAGACTCCTCAAGGTGGTGAAGGGACTGAGAGGCCATCAAAATGCCCAAAACATAGAGTTACCATACGGTCTTTCTTTGGAATTGGAAATGCTTTTGATCCATCAAATCAAGATGGAGCTACATCATCAACTCTTCCACCAAATATTAATGAAGAAGGAATTCACAATACCTCACCACCATTGGAAGGTAGGATTGTCATTGAGTTAAATGAGTCAAATGAGGATGGAAATACCACAAAAGATGTTCCAAGGGATACCCTAGTTAGCCAAAATGAGATAATTGACTTGGATGATGTTGGTAGAAAGAAAAGAAAAGGAAAATAAAAAACGAGGCATGAGTGGGAAATGACAAGGAATTTTCAGCTTGATTGGGTGTCAAAGTACTCATTCATTGAACCAGTGGAGAAAGAAAAAAAATGAATCTCCAACAAAATGCAAATGTATGATTTGTAGTTGGAAATGTAAAAGAGACAAGAAGTTGCAACTAAAGCTTGACACTATAGAAAATCATATTGGTAAAGTTTATGAAAAAAAAATCATAGACGGAAAGGAACAATCAGTAGTACGATGAAATCAAAGGAAGAGTGTCTTCATGTTAAGTTTGCCGCAAAATATGAAGAGCATAAACAAAGAATGTCGAAGCTTGCTACATGTGGAGGTACAATTGAGGCTCAATTTGGAAAAGTAATGGAAGGAGCACAACTGAAAAAAACTATTCAAATGAGTGTTGTTTTTCATATTTTTTCAAGAGGGCGTCTTATGACAGACAACCCAAAATATTTTAATTTATTATATTTTTTGGGTGTTCCTCACTTTCCTAGTGCACATTGGTCAGTAAACATTGGATGGGAATGAGCAAGCTATCTTGCTGCAATGGAAAAGCAATATTTAAAGGAGAAAGTAAAAGATTCAAACTTCATTACATTATTTTTAGATGAAGTTACTGTGATAGATAATACTTCTTGGGTCTGTATGCATGCGTATATTATAAAACAACATGTCCGCCAAGCTCATCTTCTTTATGTTCATAAAATGAAGTACATTTCAACATCACAAAATCTATTTGAACTAGTCAAGAAATATTTGAATGAAATTGGACGTAAGGATGACTGGACAATTGCCAAAAAGGGTGTGTGTAGGAGTTGATGAAGCTACAGTAATGCAAGGTCACAGGACCGGTGTTTGCAAAAAGTTACAAGCTACTTGTGCACCATGCATGATTTCCATTCACTGCATGACCCATATAATTAATTTAGCATTTAGAATTGTAAGAAAGCATCCTACAATATCAAAAGTTGAAAATCTAGTTTGTGAGTGAGAAATTCTCATACTTCTACCGAAGTCCCTATTCTCATACTTCTACCGAAGTCCCAAATGTTTCATGGAATTTCAATTTTTTGTTGAGGGAATAACAACAAGAAACAAGCTTCTCAAGAATGTTGATACCAGATGGATTTCCTTGCATGGACCAACACAACTAGTTCTTTCAGAATATTGATCCTTGATTGGAGTAATGTACAAGCATCGCAACACAGTAGACAAAATTCTTGACCTCTTACATAGGTTAAGCAATATAGAGACACTCTTGAATTTAGCTAGTCTTCTCCCCATGCTGGATGAGATGAACAATCTTGTGAAGAAAGCCCAAGAAAAAACTATGTATATTAATGAATATATCAAACTAAGTAGAATGAAATGCATGGCCCTTGATCATCTATATCTAGATCTAACTTCTAAAAGCCAATTTATTTTAAGCTAGCAAAAAATTATAGATTTCAATCATCTTGATAATTATTTAAATTTTAATGCAAGTGGGAACTTATGTGTCTATGTACATGGATTTGAGATACCAATGTACCATTGTATGAAAGTTAGTTGCTCTATCAGAGACGTACCTATTACAAAGGAATCTTTTAACAACATTGTTAAATTTGTTAGTGATAATTTGAAGGAAATTGCAAAATCTCTTTCCTCAGAGATTTATAATAGATTCCCTCGAGAAGAAATACTTGAAGCCATGGCTATTGTGTATCCTCAATTTTGGATTCAAGGAAATAGAGATAGCCCTAACTATTTTCATAATAAAGTAAATATCTTGGTTGAACACTTTTTGAAAAGTGTAAAATACAATGAGAAGACAATAGAAGGAATTATAAATGGAGATAAGCTTAGACAACAATGTAAGCATTCTGCAAGAAGTATGATGGACGGGTTTGATTCCATGGAGAAGCGCCTTGAACCGAGATCAATAACAAAGGCTTGGACAACCTTAGGTCAGAGAGAATTATTGTGTAGTTCGATATCAGAATATTTCAAACTTGTTGATTTATGTCAAACAATGATATTGGGGTTAGTGGAGGATGAGAGATTTTTCAATTCATTGGTATTTTTGAAATCCAAGATAAGAAACAAACTAGACAAGTATTTGGAAAATTTCTTGAGGGTGAAAGGAACTCCGTATAATGTCAAAAAAAATCCTTTTGAAAGGGTAATCACAATATGGAGGTCCATATGTGAAAGAAGAGGGTTGTGCAACACTTTAAATGTTGGTAATGGTGGCATTGGCATTGGGACAAATGACAGTGACACAATGAATGTTGAATTTGAGAAGCAGGGTGAAGAAAATGAAGACCAAACTCAGAATTAAGACGACTCTTACTTTATCTCAAGTTGAACATCAGTTTGAGGACCTTGACTTGATTTGGAAAATGAAAGTGAATTAGCATTTTTTAGGTATTTATACTACACTGAAGATCATGAATCATATTCCAAACTATAGTTGATGATATTTTATATTGTATTCCATGAAATTGTGAATCATTACACTTCATGATATTTTTTTTTATTGCACTTCATGAATCATATTCCAAACTATAGTTGATGATATTTTATATTGCATTCCATGAAATTGTGATATTTTATATTGTATTCCATGATATTAAAAATTTGATATGTGATTATGTATCATTTTTCACAGCTTATGAATTATTTTGATCAGTGCCTTATTCACAACTGAGTTAGAAAATGAAATATAGTCCTACAATAGACCAACTCGCAGTCATGACTTCTTATAACCTCATCACCTTACAATGAGAAACCAAGCAAAGAACAACACTTATCACACTACTTATAAATTCCTATTGCATTGGCATTCACATAATCTTTGATAAATAACTGAAAGGAATATTAATCCATTCCTTGAACAAAAGCTAACAGTTCAACATCCATAACATAAAAACATGATGTGATATGACAAATTATAAATAACCCTTGATTATTTTGAGTCAAAAGATAGTGAATACAATACTAGAGAGCAAGATAGGTCGATATTCAAAATTAAAGAAATGCACTTAGGTATTTGAGTCATCTTTTTTATTATAAAGAAAAATTGCATTTCCTATATGTGCTATCAAATAGCTTAAATTGTGAAAAAAGAGCTTATAGATAATGGGATGAAATTGAAAGATCAAAAAATCAGAATGATTTGAAATTTGAGTGAGGCTCGGGATTCCCTTTTATAACATAAGGGAAGCAACAAGCAAAGAAGTGAAGAACCTCATCCCAAAAAATTTTGACAACCAAATTCTTGGATATGAGGCATAGGAATAAAAGCATGGATCCACTAACATGCTAGGTAAAAAAATATACTTTTCATTCCATGCCTTAATCATATCCTCAAAATTCCAATCATGAGCTAAGAGCTTTTCCAAATTCTCCAAATTTTGATGATACTTGGCATCAAGTAAAGCACTAACCTCTCTACAAAAATTTTCCATCTTTTTTTCTACATTGACCATCCTGTCTGAATAGGAATCAAGCTAATTTAAATCAAGATTGTCATCTTTTCAAATCATAGGGAGGAGTGTAGGGATTAGAATATTGAAACTATCCTTCCATTTCTCTAGGGTCTTCAAATCCCCATTATCTTCTAACAGGTGGGGTAAAACCCTTTTGTCAAAATTTAAGAAAGAGTTCATTCTTTCTCATGCAGTTCAATTATACCTTCCAAATACCCCGTATGATTATGTGCCATCTTGACAATCTCAAAAGTAAGATAGATACCAGGTGGGGCATCAAATGTGTGTTTAGATCCTTTATACATACCTTCCAAAGATGAAAATATAGGAATCCACTATTCAAATATATATTTGAGTCGCTCTTGATCCCCACTTACTCTAGCAATGACATTTCTCAAATTCAGATATGACACACGAGTATTTTCCAGCCTTCTTAAGATTTTGGACAGTCTATGCTCCATGATGCACATTGCAATGCACACATTCTCCTTGTGTTGATTTTGTTGAGCATTCTTCAACAGGTCTTCCAACATATGAATCTTTTCTTTAAGCTCTATGTTTTCAATCATCACATGAGAAGGGGGGACTGTAGAAGAGGATTTTGCTTCCTACACACTTTCAAGAAGGGATTTTTGTTTAGCCAATAATACATGTTGTTGGTTGTAAGCTTCCACAAGATCATTATGTTCCTTGGTCATTGTATTAAGTCTATCTTGCAACCTTTGAAAACTAGCTTAATTAAACTTGGCAACATCTACCACTAATGTAGTAGCTTCAAGGGCAGAGGTGTCAAACACCCTCTTTACAATCAAGCTCCCTTTGATACCCTTACCCTTTGATGCTTCAACAATCAGAGGCTTGTTTGTAGTTGGTTCAAGGGCCAAAATTGCAAGGGCTTCCCATTGTTTGTCAAACCCTAATCCTGACAATGTCATCTATGCTTCCTCTTATATGGAGAAAAATTCTCCTTCTTGTTTCCTAATATTATCAAAGACAATTGTAGAAGCAATGTCCCATTCGGGGAGCAATATAAATCCACTATCTTCCATGATTCTTCTCCCTTCTTCAGGCATAATGTTTTTACACTCAAAAATCATTTCTACCCTCACCTTTGCAACTAATTCATCATACTTTTCTCTAGGCACATCTTCCTGTGCCAACTGAAGCCTTTTTACAGTACTCCTCCCTCTTTGATCTCAAAACAAACTCTTTAAATTCCTGAGATTTTATAAAATCATCATCAAACATGAATTGTGTAAATGCAAATTCCCTCACATCATTGAGGTTATCTCTCCCCATAGCCATGTCTAACCCGAACCTTTGCTAAGAAAGACCAGTAATACTTGGTCTTGAGGGGGATGGCATATATTGCTGAATTTCATCCATGGTGATATAAACGTCTTCACTTTCATATGGATTGATGGGATTGTCAACCAACAATGGTATTTGCTCAACTTTCATCCTCTTATGTGGTTTCTCTCTTGGGGGAGAATAAAAATCCACATTGATTATTTGATGGCTAGGGGAAGGAGAGGGAGTGACCTGTGGTGGGTCTGATTGCACATTTTCTCTAATAATAGGCCCTTGGGTCCTTCTGATAAAGAGGTCTGGTCTAGGCCGCTTTACTGGTTTCTCTTCTAGGATAGGGGCCTTACCTACTGTGTGCGAATAAAGTGGAGTAGAAGTTACCAAAGTAAAAGCATGCACACACCAATGATAATTCTTATATAGAAGGAATTGAAATAACAAACTAAGTTGTTATGGCCATCCTTTCAAATCATCCCATTGTTCTCTTATGTTAAGGATCCTCAAATTCATGCTCTCGTATTTGTATGCTGCACATGAATTCACAAGATGACAACCTAAGAAACAAGAATATTAATGAAATGCAAAGCTACATACCTATATTAACATATTTTTGTATTTTTTTTATGTGCAGATTGAATGGAATATGAGATTGTTGTTATGTAAATGATGCTAAGATTATTGCTATTGATGTAATACAAATCTAAATTCAATTCTATGATAAACACAATAAAAAATAATGTAATACTAAAATGCTACAAAGTAAAATTGCCATGCTAACAATGCTAAATGCTATGCAACTCTAAAATGCTCTCAATTGTTAAGATAATTCCTGCAGTATAAGTTTATGATCAAATACTTGTTGAAAAGTTGTAGAATGGTCTCCTATTTATAGATTCTTCCAAGCCATGGATGAGGTGGCAAAGATGAACGGTTGAGATCATGATCCTGAGAGATCAACAATGGAGCACAAGGAAGTTGGAGGAAATCATGGAGGCTGCTCCATTTGGAAGAGAAAATCATCCAAGTGTCAAAGAGCATCAATTGGAAAGAGGAGCCATGTGTCTCCAAGGAAGTTAGGAGGTTAGATGAATATTCCTAATGTAAAAATTAGAAATAAAGCCTCATCAGATAAAGCCTTTGGCTAAGGCGGACACAAAGTGGACCACGGTCACCAACCAGAAAAATAAGCCACATGGTTCTGGGTCGGCTCCCAAAGCCCCGGAACTGACCCAGCAGGTTTCAAACCCTTCAGAAAAGGGGAAGGCCACTCCCGCAGGAGTGGCTTCTGCTGTTTTACAGCCTAGACCGCAGGCCGTGCCCCAGGCTGCTACAGTTTTATGTGCTCAACCGGCATTATCTGCCGATGTGGAGACCCAACGGCGTTCTCGTAGCCGGTCTCCTCCACCGGAAGAAGGTGAATATGTGCCAGAAAAGTGGAGGTATTCTCCCTCTATTCAAATAGGTTTAGTTCGGTAAGAGTTTTTGAAGAATAGCTTCTCTTCCATGTGTGAAGAGGACCGGGATTCTGCAAGCATGGAAGACTTTCCATGAATTTTCTCTCATGGAATGTTCGAGGTCTCACAGACCTCTCAAGGAAGTATTCTGTTAGGAATACTTTGAAGAATTTTTTGCAGATTGAAGTGCTTTGTCTCCAGGAAGTTAAAATTTCAGGTTTTTTGCTTGCTTCGGCTTGTTGCTCCATTTGGCCAGCCAACACTATGTTCTGTACCTTGCATGAGGTTGGTCATGGTGGAGCAGCTACTCTTTTGGCCCCGCGGTTGCTTCCTTATGTGGTTGACCATGGGGTGGATCCCTCCCAGCGGGCTGTCTGGACTCTTCTCAATATTGAGAATCATTCCTTTGGGATTATCAATATTTATGCCTCTAATGATGCTGTGGAGTGCTGCTTCTTTGGCGATGGCTTGCAGACTCTTTGCCAGTTGCCACCTGGTTGCTCTGTGGGGATTTCAACATGGTTGAAATGGCGTATGATAAAAATGGCACTGTACCTTTTCATTGGGCTGCAGGCGAAAGGGAGGCGTGGTTTTACATGCGCAATAAATTGGGGCTTTTTGATCCCAATCTGGGTTACCATCATTCTCATTCCCTCTGACACACTTGGTGTAACTACAGAGCTGGTGTTGATAGAGTCTTTAAGCGCCTTGATCATGCTATGATCTCGACACAATCTTTTTTTCTTTCAAAAGCTCTGCCTTGCGTGTTAAGCTACTTGTGGATGTGACCCTTTCGGATCACTTCCCCATTCAATTTCGGATTGAGTGGGATACTTGGCAACCTCGCACGTGTAAGACGCAATTCCTTTTGAACACGTCTCTGCTCTGTCACAAGCCTACCATGTCCCAAATTCTTCGAGAGTGGAATTTAGAGTGTCGTCCGTTTGGTAGTATGGGCATGATTGCTTGGTGGAATGATGCTATCATTCATACTATGCGCTTCCTGTGCATTTATGGGCGACAGCTTGCTTTATTCCTCCGACGCTCTTACGAGGCCACCACTGATGACTTGCGTGCTGCTATGGAGGCCTTAGCGGCTTGTCCTTTCTCTTCGTCACATCAAGTCTAGTTGGCGGACTTAAGACACCAGAAGCAAGTGGCTGATAGCTATTCTGCCAGGGGTGCTCAAATCAAGGCATGGCTCCACTGGCTCAAAATTGGGGACTGTGCCTCCAAAGAATTTTTTTTGGCTCTATGTGCTAGGCACTCCTCTCCAGGCATTAAAGCCATCAAATATGGTAATCAAGTGCTCTCTGAGCTACCTGACATTCTCTAGGCTTTTGTGCGTCACTATGAGCAAGTTTTCACGGCTCAGGACCCCATGCCTGTGCGCCAGCAAGCCCTTCAGAGCTGCCTTGCTGTTGTGCCACATAGGCTTTCTTCAGCCCAGATTAATTTTTGTGATCAATTATTAACAATTGATGATCTCAAGGAAGCTGTTTCCTCCATGGCCGATGACAAGGCTCCTGGGATTGATGGTTTCCCCTGTGAATTCTATAAAGCGCTTTGGGACTGTATTGGGAGTGACCTTCATCATGTTTATCTTGAAGTCTTTCACAACAATTCTTTAGGCAATTTAATAAATAAAGGCAATATTAAATTCATACCTAAGTTTGGAGATCCGGAGGATATTTGCAACTGGCAGCCCATTACGCTTCTTAATGTCTCTTATAAAATTATTGTCAAAGCCTTGGCTCTAAAAATCCGCCACCTCCTACCTCAGATTATGCGTCCCGAGCAGACTGGATTCATCAAATCCAAGTTCATTCTTGACAACATTATTGCTATTTGGGAAGGCATGGAGTGGGCCTGACGTTCGAACCAGAAAGCCGTGTTTATCAAAATCAATTTTGCTAAAGCATATGACCGCATTGAATGGCCTTTCATTCTTGCGATGTTACAGGCATTGGGTTTTGGAGCCAATTTTCTTCAGTCTGTTTGCATGTTTTTTTCCGATGCCTCGGATTGCATCTCCATTAATGGCCGCCAGTCCTCTGCTTTTGGCCTCTTTCATTCTATTTGCCAGGGATGCCCTCTTGCCCTTGCGTTGTATGTTCTGGCAGCTGAGAGTTTTAGATATCTCCTGGCCAATGCTATCTCCCAACAGCGTGTTAAGGAAATAAAACTCCCAGATTCTCAAGAGCAGCTTGTCAATGGGCATTTTGCTGATGACTCCTTCCTCACTCTCTTAGAAGACGAAGGTTCGATCACTGCTGCCCTTGAATGCCTTGACACTTTTTGTCTTGCATCTGATTCTACAATTCAATGGCACAAAACGTTGTGCTACAACAGTCTATGCTTCCCACTCCTACGTGGCTTCAATCCTATAACTGGAAGTGGATTGGTCAAGGGGAAATCTTCCATTTCTTGGGCATTTTGTTCGCCTTCCAGGTTTCCCCTCGGGAGCTCTGACAAGTCATGCTCTCCAAAATTGAGCAGAAGCTGGCCTATTGGATTACCAAGCCTCTCTCACTGGCAGACAAATTCCAAGTGTGCTCTAAAGTTTTGGCTGCCACCCATGTCTATTATTCTTCCTGTTGGGCTCCTTCTAAAGCAGCCTACAACAGACTCGAGAAGTTGCTCCGTGATTTTCTTTGGGCCTCTTCTGAGACCCATAAGGGTTTTCATCAGGTCGCTTGGGAATTTTGCTATCTTCCCAAGGAATCGAGAGGGCTCGGCTTGCTTTCCACTCAACGACAGGGAATTGCCCTCTGTGTCAAATGGATCATCCGTGCGCTTACTGGGGATGAAGCCTGGAAAGTTCTCCTTAGACATTGCATTCAGTCTGGGTTTCCCATTCACAGACCTGCCTGGAAAGGCATCGGCTTCCAAACCCTGCTGGTGATGATGGAGCCGGTTCAAATTATTGGCTCCTTTGTGGCTAAAAGCATTTGGCGTTCTTGGGAAAATGTCAAGCCCTGGCTCTGTTGGGCTGGTGTCGGGTTTCATGATGGGCTCTCCATCAACCAGCATAATCTCTAGTGGTCTCCCCTTCTTGCCTAGAATGGTCAACCCCTGGCCAAGTCACCTTGGCTCAAAGCTCTCTGATTTCATAAGAAGGGCATTCAGACACTGCACTAGCTCTTCCACCGGCCTACCATGAGTATTATGCAGTGGGATGTTTTTAAAGCTCATTATAGCCTTCAAAATAAGGACCATCCTACTTTTGACGGTTTGGTGAATGCCATTCTGGCAGAGATTCTTCACAAAGTTGGTATTCGTGGGCACAAACCTTGGTGGAAAGACTGGAAATGGTTTCCAGATACTCCTCTTAGGAGCTACAAGCCACGGCTTGGTTACAGGTGGCTTTCACCCCATTTCCCTATGCTCACCTCATTGAATTAGAGGTGGCTTCTTAACTCCTCAGCCTTTACTTGGCGTAGGAGGTTTGATGTCATTTGGTCTGCAAGTGTTAATCCGAAGCTGACCCACTTTGTTTGGTGCATTCTTTTCCAAGGCTTGCCTATGGGTTCTCGGCTGGTTCATTTGGGGGTCTTTGACTCTCGCTACTCGTTTTGTGGGCAACTTGAAAGCTTCAAGCACCTTTTTTGGTTTTGTCCTAGAGCTCAGCAGTTCTAGACTTGGATTCATGATTTCTTTCGGCCTTTTAGGCCTGAACCTTTTTCGTGTCATATGGTTCTTCTGGGGGACCCGCCTGGAACCTCGGCTAAGTTCACCCAGATTTGGCACACTTTCAGAGTGGAAATTCTTTTCAGTATCTGGAAAGATAGAAATTCTTGTATTTTTGCTCATTCGCATATAGATATTAATGTTTATATTTATGCTAAAGCTGTTATATGCTCTAATGTTATGTTACAGATTCAAGTGCAAGCCAACAAGGTTGCACTGGAAGTGGCTCACCTGCAGGTTCTCCTAGACCACTGGGGCAATGCCCCTTGTACTATGGCTTGGATTCCTGACTTGCCCTCCTCCTCCCGTCGCCGGTCGCCCTCTCGGGGCCGGAAGTGGAGTGATTCCATGCGGGCTCGCTCCCAACCTCCTCCTCAGAGGGATTCTCGGCCTCCCCAATGGACTCATTCACCTCCGCCACGACCTGGTCAGGGTTGGCACTCTAGTGGTGCGCCGAGGAACAGTGGTGGTGGCTCTAGGTGGCCTGTAGATGCTCCTCCTAACTCTGGCTCTGGTTGGCCCTCCTCTGGGAAAAGCTTTCCGCGGCTTGCTCTTGCAATCTTGCCTCAGTGCGAGGATAAAGAAAAAGAAGATAAAAATGATGATGGTTGGGGTGCTCCTCCTAACATCACTCCTAACCCCACTGATGTATGGGGTATAAGTTTGGATGACCAGGATCCCCCAGGATCTACTGGCACTGCCTTAGCTGCATAATTTTCACTCTATTTTTTTTTTTTGGGCTAGGCCCATGTGACTTTAGTTAATTTTGTTGGGCTGGGCCCATGTCACTTTCGGGGTGTGCTTTCCTACCACCCAACCCTTTTTTGTGAATTTTGTACTTTATTTGTATTAATATAGATATCTGGAAAAATTCATCAAAAAAAAAAAAAAATTAGAAATAAAAGAAATCATGTGGCATGTGATGATGTGGAGGGTGATTTGGAGGAAGTTAGAAAATTATGGAGAAATGTGACAAATTTGAATTTAATTGAGGAAGGGGGAATAATCAAATAACAAATTTTTTAAATTTGTGTATTTAATTAAATCAAGAGAGAAGATAATTTTTGAATAGAAGACTTAAATGTGTGAACTATACACATAAATTTATCAATTTATTTATATAAGTAGAAGAATTAAGATTCATTAATTAAATAACTGGTATCTAATTAATTGGTGCTCCAGACCATTTTATGTGTATACATTTTGGCCCTCTTTGAAGTGATGTGCACAGACACATTGCTTCAAAGAAAAAATTGTCAGACCATGGTGATAAAAAAATTGACATGCCCCAAATGCTGGATTTTTTAGGTGACGACAAATATCTACCCCCTCAGGAGATAAATTGGTGAATTTTTGAATTTTTTGAAAATTTTGATGATTTTTGAAACTTTTGATGATGTTGAAATTTTCAACATGTTTCAACAATTTATCTGCCGAAAATAGTAATGAGATCTACCCTAGTTGATTAGTTGATGAATTAAGCCCCTTAGAAAAATAAAATAAAGCAATGCCACTTAATTACCCACCTTAATTACCCTTTTAATAGGTAAAAAGTGAAAAAGAAGCTCATTTGTGTATTGTGATTTTGAAAATTTGAGAGATTGAGCAACTTTGAGCATTTGGAGCAAAATGGTGATCTCGATTTAGACACATTGATTCGAGTGTGTGCGACAACACAACCGCCCGACAACATACGGACCTCCGGTATGAATATTTGAAAAACCTCATTTTTGTGAATTTTGAATTAATTTTTCTGCGTTTTTGAAATTTTAAATTTTATGCTCAAATGTTTTAGTGCATCCATAGGATAGAATAGCGCATGCATGACCTGTTTTAGCACATAGAACTAGAGTTTTAGCACATACATGACCCGATGTAGTGCATAGGTTGTTTGTTTTGGCGCTTAGTTCTTCGAGAGTATAGGCTGCATTATTTAGCACATCCATTAGGTGAAGTAGTGCATTCAACAAAGTAGTACATACATGCACTGTTATGGCGCATTGATGCGAAATTTTGGTGTATACGTGGAATTGGCATATTCGTGAACTGTAATGGCACATAGATTAAATTTTCTAGCGTATTGATGTTTTAGCGCATAGAAGCACTGTTATGGCGCATCCATGCCAAAATAGAGGATTTTTTATTTTTCCCCTTGATTTTGTATGTTTTTCGATTGCGTCAACCTTTGAGTTGATTTTGATTGATGATGTTGTTAGATTAGATGATGATTGATTTCATGATACATGAGATTCGATGATTGATTGATGATGATTGGCCTCATGATAGAAGAGGATCAATGATAAATTGATAGATTGACCTCATGATAGGTGAGGTATGGTGATAGATTGTTTGATTGATTGACCTCATGACAGGTGAGGTGCATTCATAGATTGATAGATTGGTAGGTTGATTGATGTTTGACTGATTTACATAATTTAGTGATTTTGCAATTTTTGATGATGATAGGAGAGTGATTTAGGAGTCCTCATGTCTCGGGAGCGCTTCCCATAGACCTGGGAGCTGATTCCCCACTTGAGTCAGGCTAAGCGAGATTTGATTGAGAGATGTGGGTTGTACTACTTGATTGATATGCCCTAGGTTAGAATTAACCAGACACTATTGAAATATTTAGCAGAGCGATGGCATAGTGATCACAACACCTTTCACTTGGCTACCAACGAGATGACTGTGACGCTAGAGGATGTCTATTGGATTCTATAGATTCCCATGGTAGGAGACATAGTTGCATATGATCATATAGAGCAGGGTGGGACAGATGCCCTTCAGAGGATATTTCATGATGATCATATCAACGGGTACGAGATACCCTGGCAGAAGATGTGTGAGAGTTATGCCCCATTACCTTCTGTACTTGTTGGTTTTGTTGGTGGTTTCTTATGTCCCGACCGCAGGTCAAAGGGACTATCCATTGGTTGGGGTCAGATACTAGAGAAAATGATTCTACAGGGGACCTGATATGTCTGGGGTTCCTACATCTTGGCTCATTTATATCATGATTTGCATCAAGTAGTCTTTCTTGGAGTTGCCAACCTATCAATCAGAGTTACATTATTACAGATTTGGGCATGGGAGCACATAGTTATTATTCGACCAATTGCAGATAGGTTTCGACCGATTGGCAGGCCGTATGTATATGGATATAGAGGCCCCATTGTCCAACATAAGTTGGGAAAATTAGAGTACTAGAGATGAGTGCTAGATGACCTCAATATTGTGACATGGAGGCCCTATTGAGACCATGAGTAGTGGGCAAAGGATCAGTTGGAGATGCCATACGTGTGCACAACCGGGTTTTTGATTGGGCATACATGGTTCATTATTGAGAGGTTTCTTTCGGGCTAGGTGCATCGACAATACGACAGAGTGTAGGGCATGCCCTAAGGAGTGGCCACGTACATGCAGAGGCACTAGGATATACTAGAGTGGGGGCCCCTTTTGTCCTATGATGCAGCGTGTCAGGAGTATTACAGGTTACAATCTATAATGTGGGCTTATCATCCAAAGGTTACAGAGGCTACGATGTCAGAGGATTATGCAAAGTACTTCCTCACACATCCATTTCCCAGACTATCCAATCCTAACGAGCCAGTGCCAGCATTGGATGATGATGAGGAGAGGGCACCGAGACGAAGGAGAGGGAGGGGTGATAGAGAGGAGGAGGAGAGAGCTGAGGGTGGGGATGGAGGAGGAGATGACGGTGGGGGTGGAGGAGGAGGAGGTGGTGATGGAGATGAAGGTAGAGGTGGATGAGGCAAAGCATTTGATGTGAGGGATACCATGATACCTCAGTGCAGGAGATCCTTGGTGGCTGCAACACATGTATAGATTGGGGTGCCTTCACAACAACAACAAACATAGATTTCTGCCTTGCAAACACAGGTGCAGACGTTGCAGGCACAACTAGCTCAAGCCTAGGGGTAGGTTGCTACATTACAAGGACATGTACAAACACTACATGGTCAACTAGCTCAGGCCCAAACACAACTAAAAACACATGGATAGGCACAAGCCTAGATTGCCACTTTGACGACATAGAGGGATACAACCAGATGACATGGAGAGCAGCTAGTGGCTCTAGTAGACAAATTGCAAAGAGTAGTAGAGGGGACCACTATCGATGACATGATGAGAGAGGTTACTCGAGCTGCCAAAGAGGTCGAGTACTATAGGGGCCGTTATTATGATGCATTTACTACAGAGCGTTGAGTGAGTTATGCTAAGTCTAGGTCAGCACAGAGCCACTCTCGAACCACCAACATGGGTGTGGTTGGGCCGCCAAAATCAGGGTCTAGACCCAGGTACAGGTGCACCATGTGCAGGTCCGTTAGGGGTTGTAGGAGGTTTAGTAAGAGGGTTAGCGAGGCCCATGACATCTGGGGGTAGCACCTCATAGTGCTTTCATTTGATCAACTTTGATGTATTTTTTGAGACATTGTATACACCGATTAAGAGACTTGATGATATTATGATATACTTCCCCATTTTTGATGATGTATTTCTTCATATTGTTGGACATCCTTGTACACTTGACATTGTTATTATGAGATTTATATGATATGCAGTTACAATGATTGATCTTCATGATGTTTATATGCTTTTTATGATGGATGTTTTATGGATGCATTTAATTTTATGTGCTATATGTCATGTGATGTTCTATATGATTATGCCATGTTTTATGTATGGATGCATTAATGAGATGATGATGTATGATTCTATGTGTTAAGGATGATGTTTTTATTATGATGTATGAGATGGATGCAGTCATGCAAATGATATGGTATACACTGTATTTTTGTATTTTTCACATGTATATATCGATGATATGGACAAATGAATGAATGCAAAATGGTTTATTATATGCAATGGAAATATATGATTTTATACATGGATATGAATGATTTATGATTTCTAGTGCATGATAAATGAATGGATTGATTTCGAAGATGATAAATACAAATGTATGGATATATGATAATGCATGGATGTATGATGAATGCAAATGTATGGGTATATGAGGATAATGATTTCTTTTGGATTTTGTGATGCAAATATATGACCTAAATGTATGAATGAGTATGTGAATGGATTATGATGATGCATGGATTACAATGTTATTATGGATGATGTTCTTATTTTTGGATTTTTTATGTAATCATATGATTCTATGTATGGATAGATGTGGATGGATTGTGATGATGCATGGATTATTATGTTATTATGGCAATTGTTATGATAAAGGCATATATGGATGGTCTATGTATGAATGAAAGAATGAATTTATTATGACGTCGATGTGTGATATGAATTATGAATGATGATTTTATTATAAATATTCCTCTATTTTTTAATTTTTATGTAATCATATGATTCAATGCATGGATAGATGTATGATATGTACGAATGTATGGATTATTCTATGCAATGCAATGCAAATATGTGATAAATGCATGGATGGATAGATGATGCTTTGTTTGTGGACTTTATAATGAAAATATTATGATGGATGTATGATAATAATTTCTAATGATATGATATGGAAATGATAATGCAAATGAATGATTCTTTTATTATGTCAAGTGTACTCCATCCTTTAATGAGAGATAACATCATGTTGAAAGTTGTCAACCTTGGAAAAATATATAATGCAAATGCATAACTAATTTGAATGCAATCATATCTTAGCCATGCAAACCTAACTATGCAATGTTGCCATCTAATTCATTGTGCTTGGTATCATCATTGAGCCTTTTAAAAAAATTGAAATTTAATACAAACATCGATGGTATAATTAGGCCATGATGACCTGAGTAGAACTTTCGTTGAGTTTTGATAGTGCAAGATAACACAAGAATCTAGGTATAATTGGACCGAGATGACCTGAGCATCAATTGCATAAACAAACAAGAGTTAATTATTTTCCCATGCAAATTCAAAATGTCATCAATGATACTTTGTAGAGCATGTCCTGCGACAATTTGCACAGTAATAATGATTGACTCACAAACAACAAACAAAGAAAATATCATTCTCCTTCCTAGCCCCTCTAGTTCAGAAAATCATTGATGTAATCTAGAGAAATGATAGCAACAATTGAGATACAACATCTAAACATTCATGACAACCATGATTCAGAAGATGATCATCTAGTGATATTTGATTTGCTTGTCTTGATGTTGATTCAGATGGTCGATTTGTTTGATTGATTGCAATTGGTGTTTAGTGTTGTTGCTTGTGCCAAGTTTTTTTGTTGTTGCTTGTTGTTTACCTGTCGGTTTTGCTATTGGTTTGCCTCCAGTGAGAAGCAAACAAATTATTACGAATATGCACAATGAAAACCAAGCCATAGTGGGACACAACTGTAACAACCAGATATGGATATGAAGTTCTTTTTATGATAGGCATGTATTGCATAATGATGGAAAAAGTGGATGGTCAACACATGTTTCCAAATAGATGGAGAAGCCAATTCATCACAAATAATGTATGTTTACTAGGTTTTCACTACTTGCTTTTATTGCACCTTTTTGAAATTTTATGATTTTTTTGCTGTTACCAAGATGTTTGTTTGCCAGGTTTTCACCAAGGTAACAATTTTTTTCATTTTTCATTTTTTATTTTTATTATCAAGGTGCTTGTTTGCTAGGTTTTCACTCGGGTAACCATTTTTTTTAGGACTTTTTCTTATTTTTATGTTTTTTTCAAGACTTTTTCTGATTTTTTTAGGACTTTTTTTTATTATTATGATTTTTTCAAGAATTTTTAAGCATGCACTAGATGCATTATGTATAGAAATTCTTCAAACAGTGGTTTTTCATTAGTTCCTCAAATAGATCCCCTTCTAGTGTGGACAACTGATATCCGACCCAAAGATTGATACAATAACAAAAGGACCTAATCAATTTGGCTCAAATTTTCCTTTCTTTTCTCGATCCTGTTGATTACAAAGATTTTAATTCAGGACCAGATCTCCAACTTGAAGGTTCTTGGTTTAACTTTGTGATTGTAGCTTCTAGACATTCTCTATTGATATGCTTTCAGGTGATCCAATGCAAGTTGACGACGTTCATCCAATAGTTCCAACTCCTGTAGTCTAGAAACTCTATAGTCCTCCTTTGCTATGATTCCCTTCAGAGACACCCAAAGTGAAGGTATCTCGACCTCAATAGGTAGAATTATTCTACTCCATATACAAGGGAATACGATGTGGCTCTTGTGGGTGTCTTGATGCTTGTACGATAGGCCCATAAAGCAGGGTTCAACTAGATATGCCAATCAAATCAAGACTCATTGATGGTTTTCTTGAAGATTTTCAAGATAGTCTTATTTGTTGCTTCCGCCTGACCATTTCCTTGAGGATAATAAGGCATGGAGAATCGATGTTGAATATGGAATCTATGACAAAGTTCTTGCACATCCTAATTTTTAAAAGGCTCGCCATTGTCCATGACAATGGATTAAGGAATACCATATCGGAAAATGATGTAATTCAGGATGAATGAGGCAATCTTATTCCCAATGATGTTGATTAGAGGGACAAATTCAGCCCACTTTGTGAAATATTTTATGGTTGTAATGATGAACTTATGTCCCTTGGATGACAACGGATGAATTTTGCCTTCAAGATCCAATCCCCACTAACAAAAGGGCCATGTTGATACAAATGGCTGCAACTCCTGGGTTGGAGCATGGATAAAATTACCGTGGATTTGAAATTTTTCACATTTCTTGACAAATTGGTAGGACCCCTTCTCCATAGTCGGCCAGTAATACCCCAAACATAGGAGTTTCAAAGTGAGGGTAAGTCCACTTGAATGAGTTCCACAGATACCTACATGGACCTTACCTAAATTTGAATCAAATTCATTGTGTTCAAGAAAATGAAGGAGAGTACCATCAAGACCTCTTCAATAAAGTACGTCAGCTATCAAGGTATGGTGTGCGGATTGACGAATAGGGTTACCCTTCTAATTTCGAGAAAGATCGGGTGGAAAGGTATTGACTTTCAAATAGGCATAGATCTTTCCATAGGTAGAGGATTTAGGGTCAACCAGGTGGCATATAACTTGGGATTTTTGGTTGTCATAGGCAGGGTTAAACACTTGTTCCACCATGAACTCATATCGGCTTTGATTTTATGGTATCTACAAGAGAGAAGCAATTGTTGCCCTGGCATCGGTTGCTTTGTTATCTACCCTTGGAATATGTTCAAATTTAATCTCAACAAAATAATTTTTGAAATCATCAATCATTCTCTTGTATGACATTAATTTATCATCCTTGGTTTGATAATTATCATTCACTTGGTTAATGATCAACTGGGAATCACTATAGACTTGCAATTCTTTGATCTTCCACTCGACTGCTAGTTTGATGTTGATGATGAGGGCTTCATATTCTGCTATATTGTTGGTACAGGGGAACAACAATCGATAGGATTTTGGAATTGTATGTCTCTCTGGAGTAAAAAATAGGATCCCGACACTTGACCCGTGTTGTGTATATGATCCATCAAAATATAACATCCATTGTTGTGGAGTGACCCTAAAGACATCTACGTCAGGGAACTCAATATGCATCGAATGGTCATCTTGTAGGGGTGCTTTTGCTAACTGGTCAGCTATCACTTGTCCTTTGATGGCTTTATGATCCACATAATAAATTTGAAACTGACTCAGTATCATCACCCATTTAGCTAGTCTTCCTGTAAGGTTTGCCTTGCTTAGTAGATATTTCAAGGGATTAATTTTAGCTATGAGCTTGATGGTGTGAGTTAACATGTAATGTCAAAGCTGTTGAGTAGAAAAAAACACCTCCAAACAAGCTTTCTCAATGAAGGAATAATTGATTTCATAACCATTTAATGTTCTACTAATGTAATAAATTTCTCTTTCCTTTCCTACAAAATCTTCTTGTGCTAATAGTGTGCCCAAGGAAACCTCAGTTGTTGCGATATAAATTAGTGGTTTCCCTTCAGTTGGTGGCACTAGGATGAGAAGTGAAATCAAGTATTGCTTTAGTTGATTAAGTTTTTCTTCACATTTCTCATCCCATTTGAACTTGACATTCTTGTGGAGCAAGTGAGTGAATGGATGAGTTTTATTTGCTAGCTATGAGATGAACCTCTTGATGGATTGGAATCTTCCTTGAAGAGATCTCAATTGACTAATGTTATTTGGTGGAAAAATTTCCATGATGGCTTTGACCTTGGCAGGATCCACCTCAATTCCCTTTTCTAAAACTAAATATTTCAACAACTTTGTGGATGTCACGCCAAACACACATTTCTTTAGATTTAATCTAACATTGAATTTCTCTAGGCAGGTGAATTTTTTTTCTAGGATCTCCAAGTGTCTTGCCTTGGTAAAATATTTAGCCAGTAGGTCATCCACATAGTCTTCCATGAAATTATGCATCATATCATGAAAAATGGTGGTCATTGCACATTGATAGGTGGCTCTAGCGTTCTTCAACCCAAAAGGTATGATATTCCAACGGAAAGTACCCCATGGATAGGTAAAAGTTGTTTTATCTTGATCCTCTAGTGTATTTTTTATTTGGTTGTATCCTGAGAAACCATCCATGAGCGACAACATTGCATGTCCTACTATCAGATCCACTATGATATCAATGTTTGGCAATGAAAAATCATCTTTTGGACAAGCCTTATTCAAATCTCTGAAGTCCATGAAAATCCTAATGCTACCATTTGGTTTAGATACTAGTACAATGTTAGAAATCCACTCAACATAGTCAATAGGTCTAATGAATCCTACATCCAATAATTTTTTCAATTCTACTTTGACCAGTAAGGCAATGTGAGGGTGCATTTTTCTTAACTTTTTCTTTATTGGTTTCACTCCAGAGGGTAGAGACAAATGGTGCATGATCAGTTCAGGATCAATCCTAGGCATATATGCATAATAACAAGTGAAGTTAACTTTCCTTTCTTCAAACAAATTGGTAAATCTTGGTTTCTCTTGTTTAGTCAAGGATTCTGCTAGATGGAGAGTTTTCGCTATATCTGCTTTGCCGATATTGATGGATTGCATTGGCTCAATCAAAAATTTGGATCTCTCTTGGAAGTGCTTTGGGAGAGTGTCAAATTTCCCATCCTTTGGTGCCTCAAAGAGGTTTTTACCATCAGATGAACTCTTTATTTTACTCTTTCTTGATCTGATACTACCATAGAATGGTTTTCACCATCAGATCTTTCTTTCGTTTTACTCTTTTTGCAGTTGAGAGATTTGACACTCTCCTGACTGAAAGCTTCATTATGAGATTCAATGGTGGAACAAGTTTTAGGTTTGTCATCACAAAGGAAGTTGATGATGGCATCATCATTTGAGAAGATAGGGATGTCAAGGGGCTCAATTTGGTCCCAGTCGATAAGTTCGAGATGTACTAGGGGTGGGGAACCGTAAGATTGGTTTAAGTTGGAGGCAGTGAGGGTTTTGATGGTGATGTCATCAAGTAATCCTATAGTAAGGTCCAGGTCTATGATGTAACTCTCCTTCGAATGATTTGTCTCACTAGGAGTCTAATCATCTTCACTAGAGCCATTGATAGGTTGTGATCCAAATTCAAGTGGCATTAACCCCGAATTTTTCCCATCCTCATGTGTAGGGGCATAATTTTGTATCACATCAATCTCCTTGTCATGATAAGACTCTTTAGATAATGAATCCCACTCATATTCATTTGATTCAGTTTCATAGACATCACTAGCTTGCAATTGTAGGATTCATTCAACAACCTTTTTGGTGGCTTCTTCCTTTGTTTCCTCTTTGTATCCCAGTCCTGTCTTGTCTTTTGGATTGATTAAGATGGGTTGAATGGGTTCCACGATGCCTTATTTTCTCTTGCCAATAGGTCCCTATCCCTCATATCCCATTTTCTCCGAGATTGAAAACCCTTTTCCAGATTGTGTTGTTTGTACATTACTTGTTGCTGCTTGAGATTCAATTTCATCCTTGTAAAGCCAATTTATAACATCTTTGTCATCATATTCTTGGGATTGAGTGCTTTCTTTTATGAATCTACCATCAAAGAGTGTGATGGGTTGTGAGGACTATTGGGTTGAGGTTGATGGTTGACCATAGGACTTTGGGAAAGAGAATTATGAAAGACATAGGGATTTCTCAATAGAATATTCACCCATGCCTTTATCTTTGACTTGGAACTTTTTCTCGAATTGTTTAAACAAAGCATTGAGTTGGAACTCATTACTGATGGATGCATAAGAGGCAGCTTCTTCCATTTTCTCGGGTTGTTTAGACGAGGAATTGGGTTGACTTTCCTTGTTTGGGGATGTGGCGAAAAATTTTCACAAGGGATTTGATTGGCTTAAATTACTTGGGGTGGTATATGGGGAAGCAAGAGCTTCTATGTTATGGGGCACAAATAAATCCTGGACCTACTTGAGGGTGTTGCAGTACTGAGGACTATTGGAGTCTACTGGAATGGTGATCTCTTGCCCATTGCAGAGAAATTTTAGACATTGATGATAGGTAGAGGGTATTGCTTGCATCTCATGGATCCAAGGACAACCCAAGAGTATATTATATGTCAAGTCTTTATCCAAAACTTGGAAAATTACATATTTTTGGATTGGCCCCACCTAAATTGGCAACACAATTAATCCCTATGAAGATCTTTCCTCGTCATCATAGGCCTTGATGGTGATCCTTTTCCTTGAATCTATTGCATTCTCAAAAAAACCCAATGCACAGACAAGTTTCAAAGTACATATATTGAGACCAACTCCCCCATCTTTTGGACATGCTTGACTCAAATTTTATGCATTAAGACTTCATTATGAAGCGCTACGCTATGGGGATGAGTGATGGATATGTCATCATTTTCTGAAAAGGATAGACAATAAGATGCGACCAAATGACCCACCATGGATTGGAAGGTACAAAATTGAAAATCCATTGGTACGATTGTATCCACCAAGGCCTTTTCCAAAATTTTTGTATGAGCAGGGGAAATTGTGAGGAGATCCAATATAGATATTTGTACCAAAATATTTTGAAGTTGATCAACATTGTTATATTTCTGTGATGATTTGGCGAATGTTTTGGATGTGCTCCCTTTTAAAACATATTTGGATTGTGCCCTTGTGGTAGCATTGATAGGTGTGTGGTCTTGTTTTCCTTTGATCTTAATGACGTTGATTTGATTGTCGGTTGTAGATGTTTCTTGTTTGATGTCATGGACTTGATTTAATTTTTTGGTGGTGTTATTGATTTAATTTTTCAGTTGGGGTGGTGTCTTGTCCATGTTCAATTTGGGTATCATTGGTTTGGTTTTTGGCTACAACTATGTCTTTCTCTTTATTGATTTCAATGTCATTATTTTGATCTTCCATAGCCAAAATATGGAGAATGACAGTGTCATGAGCATAATTTACATTCTTACCTTTTCCATTCACTGTAGAGGACTCCCCTTTCTCATAATTTGGTAAGGGATTCTTGATACACCATGGTCAATGTTTGTTTGGGGTCCTTCTATTTGTATGATCATTTGCTCTATCAAGTCTTGTATCTTGTATTTTAATTGCATACAACTATTGGTTAGGTGACCTTTACATTGATGAAATTTAGTATAGTGGGCCTCATTCCACCACGATGATTTCACTTTTGGTTCAAAGCCTCGATTATCAGGTAGAGTGATAAGATTTTTTGCAAGAAGTTATCTCAGTGCAAATTCGTATGATTGACCTAAAGGTGTGAACTTCCTGTGGTTGTTCGATGTTTGGAATGGTAGTGTTCTAGAGGTTGTGTTTTTTTGATTGTTTTGAATTTTGCCTTGGTTGGTATTTTGGTTGTTGCTTTGGTTGATATTTTGGGTGTCTTTTGATTGGCATTGGAGGTGCTTCCTGAAAAATTGAAGATTGGTTTGGCATTATGTGTTTTAGTTGAAGTATCATTATTAGTGTTCTTGTATTTTTGCCAAAACTTTGGTTTATCCTTGTTGTTATAGTTATTGGAGGAGTTAGCTAAGTTATTTTCATTGTAAATTTTCAAAACTCCTCTCTTGACCAAAGCTTCTTTGATTTTGATTCCATTTTCAATTAGTTTCTCAAAGGTTGGTGGACATTGTAATTCAAGCCTAGAGATCATATCATCATTTAAATTGTCAATGAACACCTCCATATTTTCCTTTTCTGGTATAGCACGAGGATACCTTTCAAATAATCTTCTCCACCTTTGTAAGAATATAGGAAATAACTCTCCCTTTTTTTGTTTCACATTGCAAAGGTCCTTCATTGTAATCTGATGTTGAATGTTATTAGAGTATTGGGTGATAAATTTGTTGACCAATTCTTCAAAGGATTTGATTCCTAGGGGTAATTGCGAGAACCATTGCATACATTGTCATCCCAAGCTTCATGGGAATATCTCATCAAGTAAGTTTTCTCATGTGCAAATTCTAGGCTCATCATTCAAAATTCCCTTATGTGATCTATAAGGTCCGTTTTACCATTGTATTTATCATATTTAGAAAATTCATAATGCTTGGGAAATGGAATTATGTTTACACTTTGATCAAAAGGGTACAAACATATGTCTTGTATTGAGTATATTTTTGTGACTCCGGTTTGCATGTTTTGCATTTGTTGTTGAAGGGTTTGTATCTATTGTGTTAAAGAATCTATGGGGTCATTGGTTCTTGCTTCATTTCTTGTTTCAACTTGTGTTTCTATTTTTGTCTTCTTAGGAGTTCTTTTTAATTTGGTGATATCAAAATCCTCGAGTAGTTTGACCCCTTTGTTTGCTAGCATCAAAAGGTATTATTCACCCTCCTTTTCAAAGATCCTCTCCATGAACTTATGGAAATTGGGATCTCGTTGTGCTTGTTTTATGGCTTCACCCATTATTTCTTGTACCTCATCTTGATGAATTCCTAAAAAAGGATTCTCTTCTCTTTCAACCATGTTTTAGGTTTCAAGTTATTTCTCCTTGAGATTTTGTCTTTGTGATCTTGTTTGAACGGGCATACAAGTGATGGAAATGTACTAATATTTTATCATTATTGGGGAGTGCCAAAGGGACAAAAAAATTTGATTACACAACGTTATTTCAGGATTGAAGGATGATGAATCTTGATGGTGAAACTTAGTTGCTAACCAAAGATAGATGTGATGATGGGGAAATTTTAGATGTTTGATCAAATTTTAGGTAGCAAAATTTCACTTGAAAATGCTAGTTTCAACAAGCTTGACACTCTGGTGTGACTGGGGAATGGTTTTGTTTTGAAGAGGATCCTGATCTGTGAATTTAAAATTCAGACAAATAGGGAATTTAGCTCTTTGTTTTGAAAATTTATGAATGCACCAAAATAGTGCACAGATGTGCTAAGGAATGACTTGGATGCGCTAAGTGATGGCTGGTATGCATTAAAAAATGGCATAGATGCACTAAAACAAGGGATGTATGTGCCAAAATAGGCAATGAATGCACTAGAATATGGAAGGTGTGCATTGAAAAATAATACAAATGCGCTAAAATAGAGGATATATGCGCTAGAACGGACAATGTATGCGCTGAAATATTTAAGGTATGCGCCAAAACAATCAATGGATGCACTGATCAAGAAGATGGTTCTTTGTTTTAACAGTTTGATGGATTTTTTTGGTTTTTTGGCAAGGAAACGATTGTTTTCTTCGATGTTCTTCCGAATCAATGGTTGATCCCAATATGTGATGTTTGTTCAAAAATTTATTTCAAAAAATGCATGTGAAACACATTAATCAAGTACAATCCCTAAGGCTATGAAAGACAATATTTACTAGATTCCCACTTGGATTTTTAGTCTAGCCGTGCTTACTTTTGGTGAATGAATAGAGGCTTGACCACACTGGCTCCCCCTTACATTGCACTCACTTCTCGGGTCAGCCAAGCCTCAGTCCTCATGAATCTCCCATGATAGACTTATCATTTATACCAAAAGCCACAAGAATATGGGACAACTTTGATGGTTATACCTCTTGCACCAACAAATAGAAAAGGGATTTTGGCATACTATAACAAGGGTTCTAGTATAGGCATTCCAATCGTGGAGGATCATCCATATGGAAAGAGACCATTTCTTCCCTTCTTGTCAGAACAATCCACATGATACTTGAACTTTCCTCAAGTACTCACATTTATATCCTGGGTGGAAGTCACTTGGCTTTAGCGTGTTCCCGATTGGGTTGTTCCCTTGGGGTGATTACCTCTTGTCCCACTAAGACAAGCCCTCTAAGGATTTAATTACAAAAAGAAAAATAATGGGTTTGGGTTTTTGGTCACCCAGTTTAGGGGAGAGAATATTCCTACCATTCAACAATCACAACAGTTATGGTGTTCATTTTCCCCTAATTAAGCTACGTTCCTAACTTAATCAAAATAAAGAACAATAAATTATTGCAATCAAATGTTAGTAGTTTCAGCTTTGAAGTCTTTGATAGCATTTTACTAGTTTTAGCAAGGTCTCTGATAGCGTTTGAAATACCCGCATAATAGGGAAATAGTGATTAATTCTCAAAATCATGAATTCCTATAAAATGAAATAGATGTGCCATAATAGAGAATCAATGCGCTAAAAGACTACACCTATGTGCCATAAAAACCTATGTATGCACTAGAACAATCCATATATGCACTAAAATAAATTATGAATGCACTAAAAGACTCCTTATATGCATTGAAAGATAGTATGGTTGCACTAGAAGAAAGGTTGTATGCACCAAAACAATGCTTGAATGCACTAAGAGGTATTTCAGATACTCCAAAATAGCTCACGATCGCGCTAAATTTTTTCACGTCTGAACCTGAAAAACACACTTTTCTAGAAAACGTTAATGAAAGGGGCTAGGCCCCACGATCGGTGCCAAATTTTATGTGTGCAAATAAAGTGGAGTAGAAATTACCAAAGTAAAAGTACACACACACCAATGAAATGTCTTACATAAAAGGAATTGAAATAACAAACTAAGTTGCTATGGCTATCCTTTCAAATTGTCTCATTGTTCTCTAATCTTAAGGATCCTCAAATTCATGCTCCCAGATTTGAATGTTGCACATGAATTTAGAAAATGACAACCTAAGAAGTGAGAAGATTTATGAAATGCAAAGATACATACCTACATTAACATATTTTTGTACTTTTTTTTATGTGAAGACTGAATGAAATATGAGATTGCTGCCATGTAAATGATGCTAAGATTATTGTTATTGATGTAATTCAAATCTAAATGCAATTCTATGATAAACACAATAAAAAATAATGCAATACTAAAATGATAGAAAGTAAAATTTCCATGCTAACAATGCTAAATGCTATGCAACTCTAAAATGACCTCAATTGCTCTCAATTTCTAAGATAATTCCTACAACATAAGTTTATGATCAAATCCTTGTTTAAAAGCTATAGAATGGTCTCCTATTTATAGATTTTTCCAAGCCTTGGATGAGGTGGCAAAGATGGATGGTCGAGATCATGATCTTGAGAGATCAACAGTGGAGCACAAGGAGGCTGGAGGAAATCATTGAGGCTGCTCCATTTGGAAGGGCAAATCATCCAAGTGTCAAAGAGCATCAATTGGAAAGAAGAGCCATGTGTCTCCAAGGAGGTTAGGATGTTAGATGAATATTCCTAATTTGAAAATTAGAAATAAAAGAAATCGTGTGACATGTGATGATGTAGAGGGTGTTTAATAGGAAGTTAGGAAATTATGGAGAAATGTGATAAATTTGAATTAAAAATTCAAATTTAATTAAGGAAGGGGAATAATCAAATAAAAAATTATTTAAATTTGTGTATTTAATTAAATCAAGAGAGAAGATGATTTTTGAATAGAATAATTAAAGGTGTGAACTATACAAATAAATTTATCAATTTATTTATATCAATAGAAGAATTAAGATTCATTAATTAAATAACTGGTATTTAATTAATTAGTGCTCTAGACCATTTTTATGTGCATACACCTACAACTCTATCAAAATTATTCAAAACCACCTCAATCCTGGCAATTGGCTCAATGATATTAGAAAATGCTCCACGATAATCCTTATCATTCTTGATCCTTGCAGCCTCTACCTTGTTGAATTCAAGCCATTTTGCCTTTGTATTTTTTA
This sequence comes from Sequoiadendron giganteum, assembly GCA_007115665.2. NCBI lineage: Eukaryota > Viridiplantae > Streptophyta > Pinopsida > Cupressales > Cupressaceae > Sequoiadendron > Sequoiadendron giganteum. The sequence goes on along the minus strand of CM021100.1, from coordinate 679,207,426 downwards.
CCTCAGATTCATCCTTGCAATTTCTTATGAAATCTTAATTTAAATCAACCTGATAGTGAAAATCAAACCTTTTGAGCCTTTTTCTAACCTCCTGTATGAAACCTTCAAGGTCAAAATCCCTGACATTTAATTGAGATAACTTGTATTCCCCAAGAATTTATTTCAGCCTATCTAAGCCCTCTCTAGTAAAAGTGAAATTGAAAAAAGGCAGTAACATAAGGGGAAAAAGACCCTTTCTTTTGTTTGCCTAAATGAAAGTGACTAGTATCATTCAATTGCCACATAATTCCCATGAATGCCGACTTGGGTGACACATATCTGGGTAGCACATGGGGGCCTTTAGGGCACCCATATATTCTAATAACAACTAAGTAGTCATTGAGGTAAAAGTCTCCCCAGTTATGTTGCACTCCTAACTTTGGCCTCCTCTTCTTAGGCCTAAGGAAATCCAAAATTTCCTTGTGCAAACTGACTCCAGGTAGAATCTCACCCAACCTTGCCATGAATTGTATTACAAAGCAATTCTCAAAAAATATATAGTTAGACTCATTACAATGTTTGTCCAAAATATGGGTCCAACATTACATTGGGAGATCGTTGCCCACTTTATCTTTCATTTTCAGTTGTAAAACTCTACTGAAATAATCTTTCCCTTTGTACAAAAGCATATGGAAATAGAGAGAATACCACATGAAATTCACCTTCAGCTCCTTACCACTTTTCCTTCTCTTTATGTCCACTAGTCGATTGTGAATAGCATCAACTAAAAAGATGGCATAGTCAAAGTCACTATTGACAAAAGGATGTTGTACACCAACAAACATATACATAATAGGTGTCTCCATTTTTGAGCTCGCATCTTGTCCCAACAACTAGCATAATGCCCAATATTTTCTTCTAAAATAGTCTTCAAAAGACTTGACATCAAAAGGCTCATGTTTGATATCAAGGATTCTCAATGACTTTCCATAGAAGCTTTTATGTCTAAACCTAGGGAGTCATTTCACTTTGAAGCTATTTTTGGCTTTCTTGTATTTTCTTTTGAAAGAAGCAAGGTCTATAACCTTATTTGCAACCACATTGAATCTAAAAACCTCACAAATAAACTCCCTAGTTATATCCATTATGATTCTTCCATCCAATGCCCTAATTACTCTAATATTTTATCATACCTAGAAGCAAGGTTTTTGATGAGGTTCACATTTATAAAGATATTAGGAACAACCGGCTTCCCCAAATTATAGGTCCATGCATTAGAGATAGGGGAATGCCAGTTTATTTTTCCATACCAGTGTAGGAACAATTCCCACCCAATGACTATGTCATCCTGGTACTTTAGCTCATTATCTCTACAATTTATATCTATGTCTACCATCCCCTCTACTGCATTAGGCCTAAGGTTACGTTGACATTGAGGCTTTTTTGAGGAACCCGACAGTTGGGCCAAAATATCGTCCTCAAAGGGTCTTTTAGATGTAGAGTCAGAGGGTTGGGTTTTTGGCCGACTCATAATTCCATAATGATTTAAAATTTATTTCTATATTATTTTGCAAAAAAATTTGTAGACCTAATTATGAGCTTCAAGAATAACAATGGTGAATTTTTCCAAGAAGGACGTACCTATTTTTTAGTTTAACTCAAGTTGACACGGAACAGGGCGCACCTTTGTAGTTTTTGCTACTATGCCTAACCAAACAAATGAACTAAAAATTTATGAAGGAAATTATGATCCATCATCCATGACATTTGGAATTACTTCTTGTTCATGCAAGTGTAGTCCATTCATCTACTCGTTTATCGATTTTGAATGTGCACCATCCATCTAAAAAGGGACATACAAATCTAAAATTTCAATGATGAGTAAAGCCTTGATTTTCTTGAAAAGGATGCAACCATCCCCTCTGTCCAAAAAAATTCTTCCACGTCCCATGTGAGAATATCATCACACAATTTCATTTTGTGGTTTTACAACCAAGAAAAGGACATTCCACTATGGGCTCACAGACTTCCAGAATACTTTATATCCCACCACGTAACTGTTGATGGTGAAAATGACACAAACAACATTTGAATAGAATATCTCTACTCTATTTCTCCTGAAAAAGAAAGACAACATATAGTAGCCTAACTCCGAAGGTCCTGGTAGTTGGTTCTCAACTGTCTGGTGTCACTCAATTGGTCCATGCAACTATAATATTCAAGGGGCATTTGTTGGTAATAAGGAATGCAAGAAATGACTTATTCATCGAACTATTCCTAATGAAAAGGGGGTTTTAAATCAAAGAGAAAGATAGACCAGGGCGTACATCAGTAAAATATGAATAAAACTTATCTAATATCCGGACATATATCTTCAACAACGAATTTTCTTCCAACAAATCAAGAAAACCATAGCATGATGCAATTTACAAAATGGTCCATACTATTGCATGCATCTAAGGTGCTTGCTTTAACATCACAATCACACATCATAAATATTTCAAAAATAAAATAACACACTCTCATTCATTGCAAAGATAATAGATCAACAAACTTTCAATAAATTCAATTCATAGATAATCTAATGAAATAATACTTAAACCTGGTTCCTTCTAATGATTTTCCTCACATAAGAAATACTCATGCTTTAGCACAATCACTGGCATGCAAATAGACTATAATTCATCAACCTTATCAAATAAAAATCAGTTCCAACACCATATTGCGTAAAAACCTGTATTTATATTCAATTGTAAATAAAGTAACAAAGTATCTTTGTAAAAAAACTACAAAAAATTTTGTCTCCTACTATCAGGTGGCTAATCTTATTCTCATCAGCCAACCCTTACAATATGATACCCTAAAGGTATTTATAGATGTAGAAAATTCTGAAGTCCTTTCTATCTTAAGTTGACCCACCTTTTTAGGAATTTAAGTCTTCTTGGAAACTTAGATCTATTTGATCTCTAGTTCTCACCTTGATCATTTAGTTAAACCGAAGAGAAGAAGATAGAGGAGAAAAGAAAGCCATGCACCTACAAAAGCTGCCAGTCATGCATGCAAAGGAGAAAAGAAAACCATGCATGCATGAGATTATCAATTATGCATGTGAAGATTGCTTTGTAGTGTACTCATCGTAACTAGAGAAGACTTGTTGAAGCATGTCCAAATCCGACCCATCAACCCAACTCTCTTCAAACTTGATCCTTTCTAATTCCACAACAGCAAATCCTCTCATGTCTTTTAGCTTTTTTAACTCCCTTTTAGCATCCCTTACTTCTTCTTTAATATCCATTAACCGATCTAACAATAGATATTCTCCATCATCTCCCTTTTGCATGACCTCTTTAAGCCTATCATCCCATTTCTCTTTTATTTGGCTCAAAGATAGGCCCTCCTTTACCGGTATATCAACATTTATAATAATAGCAATAACTACTTCTAACTATTCAAATTGTTCATTCAAATCCTTGACAAAATCTTGAACTTCATTTTTATGCTTGTATAAAAAGTCAGATCTAAACCGAACTATTCTGGAGGTCTTTTCCAAGAAATCTTTGTTGTCCTCTTCAAGTATTGATTGTTCTAGAAGAGTGGACTTCAGCAATTTATTAACCTCCTTCAGCCTTTGGCTATATCCTATATAATCCTCCTCCTATTCTCCCAATACTTTGACATACTGATTCATCTCTTCTATTAACTCCTCTGTCATCTTGTGAACCTCAAAAATGTTGTCTATCACCTCACCTATTTCTTGATTTAGTTTATTATTCCATCTATCCAATATCTCTGCCTTACTCCTTACCTGCACCAAATCATCCACCTCTTTCTTGCTAAGTAAAATTGGTGTCTCAATGGTGGCAATTTGTTGTGACCTCGGAGCAAAAACACTCTTCAAGAAAGTATGCAATTGATCTAATTGAGCCTTAAGATAATCCTTTTTATGTTTATCCTTCATCATTCTTGATTTAGTGGATGATGCTACCACATCTGTTGATCTCTTGTGGGTCTCCCCAAGTTAATCGTGCCCAATTGATAATTAGTTAGTTGCATGTCCCTCACATCCTTATCCACCATCAGTATTGCACATTCAACAATAATTTCTCCTCCGTCGATGAGTCTAGTGGAATGTAGGATCTTGGCCTTCTTCTTGGGCCTTTCCTTTTCAATTTCCTTCATCATATCGTCCCAATTGAGAGATTGTGAGGGTGTCACTGATTTCTTTTGTAGATCCAATTTCAACCAAGTGGGAGCACTTGGAGTAGTGGTAATTATAATTGAAGAAGAAGCAATAGTAGTAGTAGAGGGCTATTGCACATTTACATTAGGTTGAGAATCAACCCCTTGTACCTCTTGTTGTTCCTACTCCACATTTGTCTTTGCAAGCTTTTCAGCTTCCTCCCTATCTTTTTCTTCCTGTATCTTCTTGTCTTCTTCTTCCTTCTTCAATTTTCCTTCTTCTAAACTTTTCTTCTCAAGTTCCTAGTTTCTCTCTTCCTCCAATGCCTTAAGTCTGTCTGCATCTTCCTTTTCTTTTTGTAGTTGCTTGATCAACTCTTCGACATCTTTCTCCTTCTGCATACATTATGCTTCCTCCTTTTTATAGGCCTCTTCAACAAGCTTCAATTTGGCCACAAGGACTTCTCTTTCCCTTCATTGCTTTGCCTTTTCCTCATCTAGATCATGAATTATTTGTACTAACACCAGCTTATCATTCTCTTCTTTGAGCTTGAGCTCCTGCTCCTTTTGCTTTTGTTGTTTTTCTATTTCATCAGCTCTTTGTTTGGATTCTACTTGTTGTTGCTGGAGTAAGGCATCAGCTTGTGCCTTGGCATCCATAGCCTTTTTGTTCTCCATAGATTTTACATGTTCTTGAGCATCTGAAGCTTTCTTTTCTTCCTCAAACAATGCCCATTGATCTTCCTTAGTTAAAATACGTTCAATTTCCTCCTCTAGAGGCATCTTTTCTTGTGCATTTTTCTCTGATAAGGTCTCATCAGAGTCTGTTTCCACCTCATGGATCTCCATCTCTACTCCTTTACCCTTTAATGCCTCAACTATACCATGAAGAGTTCCTTTAGGCATCTCTCCGCTTGGTTTCTCTGTAAGAGGGACTTGAGCATATGACTCACCTATTGTTGGTGTTGAAACCACTAGTCCTTTTTGGGCATCCTCCTCTTGTACTCCAAGTAAATCTTGAGTAGAGGCTTCAAGATCGATCTCTTCAATTCCAAGAGGAAAGAACTCCAAAGGCTCCTTGGAAGGCAATTTCCTATTGATTATTTTATATCCCTTCCCCTTCTTAGGAACTAGACCCTGAGGAGTTTTGGTTCTTAGAACAACCCAGTGGATACTCCTATCCAAGACTGATCTCCCTATTTGCTTGATGTCGATGGTCTCCTCACCATCCCAATCCACTAGATCCAAAATTTTGGTGCTAATACTTAATGCTTCATATGATGGATCTAACACAACTCCATCCTCTACTAATGTATCAAGGACGTCATCTTTGATCTCGAATTCTACCATGAGTGAAATAGGCAACCTCTCATAATTCCTTTTCCTGAGTTTATACTCATCTTGAAGATCACTCTAGAAATCCTCTAATAGATTGAAATGTTTGTCAAAAACCGAAGGAAACAAGGCATTAATTTTCTTCTTTGGATCAAAATGCTTTCGAGTAGTGTACAAAACTAGCTTTAAATGTATCAGTTCACTACAAACTACCTTAGCTCCCACAAGATGTGGGCAGCTGTATTCACCCAATTGCATGGGAAACTTATGACAACCTGTCTTGTGTTTTAACCCAAATTGGGCATTGACCCCCAGAGCTTGATAGGCAAACTCCATCAAAACCATCCTATTGCTACAACATCTTGGAAGTAAGTGGGGATGACCTTCAAATCCATCCAGCCCGAAATAAGATAGCTTGGGGTATTGGATATACATCCATCCCTATTTTGTGAGAAAGGGCATAGCTTCCTGGCTCAATCTATATCCTGCATCTCCATTAAGTTGGTTAATGATTATATATAAGAATACATCATTAAATCTTCTAAATTGTGGTTCAGAAACCTATAGAGATAATTGATCATAATGATCCCATACTTTCCTTTGTCCATCAACTTCTCCCAATATTCCCAATCTATTCAAACTTGGAAAGATACGTCCTCTAGCTGTTGCATAGACAACATAAGAAGTTATGAAAAAGCTCTTTGTTTCCCTTATTCTAGTTAACTGGTCATGAATAGTATCATAGACAATCATTGGCCAATCAAATTATTGTTTTCCATTAAAGATTGTCTGAATGAATGGAAACATCCATTCCTTAAAATGAAATGCATCCCTCTTCCCAAAGGCTCTAGACAACATCATTATTAGGTATGATACTTCTTTGTAGAATTTTTTCCTCTTTGGTTGATCATGGAGCTTGGTGAGAGACTTCTTCTCTGTCCTCAAGCACTTTTTGTTCAAGTGATCCTTGTTAGCCTCCTTGTATTTTCTATATATACCTAAAGCATCTGCCTCATTTAACTATACCAGGTTCTTTGGATCAGGGACACTAAAAATTTGCTGAAGCATTTGAGGAGTTAAATCAATGATAACATTGTCCTATGAATCCATACATTGCCTAGTGGCTAGATTGTAAGCTCTTGCTACTGTCATAATCAACTCTGGGCACTGGATGGATATCAAATACAGTGATGTGAGCCAGGGTAGACTCAAATATTCTTTCAGTTCTCCCTGTCACATCCTCAGTGAATGTTTCTGATTATAACTCCCCAAAATTGAATGAGCCTAGATTGGTGTCAGTTATGTCAGACCAATCAAATTCCACTTTTCTTGTAGTGACAACAAGACCCCTATGGTTATACCTCAAGGTATAAGGTAGTTGCTCCGACTTGATCTTCTTAGGCTTAGTTGTTGCCTTTGAATTTTTTGCAGGCCGATTCCTTTGGGAAGCTTCTCCTGATACTCCTGACGTTATTTAGCTTCCTACAAGAAAAACTTCAATTAGATCCTTGAATAAACATCACAAAATATGCTTTAAAATCTTACCCTTCATATATATACCGGAGGCGAAACCAAGCAGAAAACATTCTAAACGGTCTCTTTTAAAACACTATCGAGATTGGAGCCAAAACTGTTACTGAGATTACAGTAATAACAAGTGGGACCAGAGTCAATATTATAATGGTAATTGGAATCGGAATCAGAACGAAAAATTGATTTGGTTTCATGAAGATTTTCTAATTTCACATTCAGTTCCAGTTTCGCTTCCGCCTAGGTTATCGTCATTTTGAAAGCCTACTTCTAAGTATAAGAGGAGTCAGAAATGGGATGGAAACTAAATCGATACTTATTACAAAACACGGTTCTGAGTCTAAATCGATTCTGATCCCGCTTCCGCCTAAAATGACCATGAAGTCATAAGTGATTTTAACATTAAAACAACCTAACAAGACCATCCCCATATGACCGAGAGGTGGCTGTACTATTTAGGGAATCATTTTTAAAACAAGAATGCATCAAAACCCTAAATAAAACCGTCGATTTCAAATAACTAGGGCATGAATTTAATCTTATTTAAATTAATCAGATCTAAAGCAAAACAAGATTCCTAAGTAAAAACCACAATCTACCAAACCCTACTCATTGTAAAATAGTAACTAACCTATGCATTTAAAAAAAAAACTAGGGCATCACGATACAGTCATGATTAAAACATGAAAACGACCATGAAGAAAAACAAACAAACGAGAAAAAAACACCAGAAAAGCAAAACAAAAACAATAAAAGCAAACAAAAAGAGAAAGAAAAACAAATCATACAAACTCATTGCAAAACAGAGAAACACGAATTCATACGAAGCCAAACAATTCGAAATGAATAGAAACGGAAAACGCGAAAAACAACGAAAGAGGAGAATAGAAGATCCTACCTCAAACACAAATAAATAGGTTAGTTCCCTGAAGCAATCCACGCGCAACTGTCTCTCTCTCGATCGAATCACTTGCACAAATGCTCCACTGCAATTTTGGTTCACTCTTTGATCTCTTAACAATAATGATGATAACTACCCGTTAATCCCTAATTAATGTAAAAACTCAGATTTTCACGCATGCATGGCACCTCAAATTAATGCAATAAATGTGGTAGAATGGAATCAGAACTGCAGAGAGAACTGGCACATTACTGCTGTGCGACTTCAGTAAAGTCAACGACCATGGCGGGAGTGAAATCAAAATGAAAATGGATTTGGAAAGTTGAGTAATTTCCCAACGCGGTTCTCGTTCAGGTTCCGGTTTTGCCTACAAAGATAAAAGCAAAACAAAATGACAAAATAAAATAAAAAGACCGGAACGAGAAAACTTAACAAAAAAACCTAGTTTAAAACGAAAACCAAAAAGCAGAGGTGAAAGCTGAATTGAAATGGATTTTGAAACTTTGAATAAATTCGGACTTAACTTCCACTCCGGCTCTGACTCTGACAAAGATAAAAGAAAAAGGAAAAAGAAAGACTGTTGGGATGGGAATTAGAACGAGTTTTGAAAGAATTTTTAAAACCCGATTTGGTTCCGGTTCCGATTCCAACAGAAGAAACCAAAGAAAAACAAAGTGTTGGAAAAAAAAGACTCCAAACTTTGTTTGAAAATCAAACAAGGATAAAAACATAAAGGGGACCCATTTTGACAAAGGCAAAAGATGGGGTGGTTATGCAAGGCACAACGGTAACAAACATAAAATAATAAAATTACAAAAAGGTAAAGGTTTTGATTTTGATTTTATATCTGATATTAAAGGGGCACTTCCTAGAAAAAGGGGACATGAGACTCGCGCCATCGATACCCATAAGTCATAACTTAAAAACAAGTCAGAAAGTGTCCTTTTGAGGTTCCACAACCAAGAAAAGGACATTCTTCTATGGGCCCGTGGACTTGCGAAATCTTTTATCTTCCACCACGTAATGAACATAAAATAATAAAATTACAAAAAGGTAAAGGTTTTAATTTTGATTTTATATCTGATATTAAAGGGGAACTTCCTATCAAAAGGGGATACAAGACTCATGACATCGATACCCATAATTCATAACTTAAAGACCAGTCAAAAAGTAAATAGGATAAAAGGGTTTGATAAAGCCCTAGGTAATAGTTTGTAGACCTAACAACCCTAATTTAACCAATTCAGGATTACCAAGAATTTTATGCTAGGGTTATAGGATAATAGGGTTTTAGAAAGCCTTAGGTTGCAGACCTAACAACCCTAATTTACCCATTTGAGGATTACCAAGAATTTTACACTAGGGTTTTAGGATAATAGGGTTTTAGAAAGTCCTAGGTTGCAGACCTAACAACCCTAATTTAACCTGTTAAGGATTACCAAGAATTTTATATTTCAAATTGTAGTTGATATTGTATATTGTATTCCTTGAAATTATGCATCAGATTGAATAAATTAACATATTATTAATAATTTTATATTTTGATTGTGTTAAACATGTACTCATTGATTCATCACTCAAACTCAATACTTAATAACATATTAACAATAGTAGCATATACAACAATTAATATCAACAATCATTTAATGTGTATCTAGTAGTTGAAACCAAATTTTTTCTTCAATCAACAAAATAAATAATAGAAATAATTGAACATCAACACATTACTAATTTTTTGTTTTCTATTGATTTTCAAATGAAGGAATACATAGAGGAAATGCATAATCTTTCTCAAAGACAACTCTGCACAGAGCTAAGTTGGAACTTGGAAACTCATATTATCAATATCAAATCATTCTATCAGATTTTGTAGCAACTTCCACTATTAAGGTGATGGAATTGTCATTTGTTCCAATTGATGTTGTCTGACTTAAAAATTTGTTATTAATGTATGATTTAATTTGGATGTTGACTTGAAAGTTTCAGCCGAAGTTACATTCAAGGTTATCAATGGTTTGATGCAATCCAAATGGTTTGCCTCATTTGGGTTATGAGGAAACTGGTCCAAATCAATCTTC